>PVLD010000682.1:0-256081 GCA_004027595.1 Dinomys branickii
CTTTTCTTGAGACAGGGTCTCACTATGCTGTTCAGGCTGGCCTTGAGCTCACTTTGTAGCCTAGGCTGGTCCTGAACTCACAGTGATCCTCTTGCCTCAGCCTCCCGAGTATTGGGATTATAGGCATGTGCCACCACGCCCAGCTCAAATGCTGCTGTTAAGCTGTCTGCAAAGGTGCAGGTCGAGATGAAACTGCAAAGAGATTTCCCCTGGTTAAAGAAACCAAAACATTGACGGAGGAGAGACTAAGAGCTATTGTAAACTTCAGCTTTTCTGGCTTGTAAATCTGGTTTTCTTTCTTTTTTAAGGCACTATTGTAAAGCTGGACATGGTGGTGCACACCTGCAATCCTGGCACTTGGGAAGTTGAGGCAGGAGGATCTGTGAATTCCGTGCCATCCTGAACTACAAAAAGCAAGACCTTATCTCCAGAACAAAAAAAATCAGTCATAGGTAGAAACAAGTTAAATTTCTTTTGTAGCTAAATGACTCAGTTGTTTTTTAATGAATCTATCCTACACTCCAGCTACTGGATTTAAGTACATCATCACTTTTTCAGAAACATCAGTCGAAAACGATACGATTAGAGGCAGTTCTGCTATATTTATATGTGTATTTATGAAAAATCTTGTGTTACGCAAAAGCATGTAAAGACGTATTCAAAATAGCAGATCTTGGGTGCAGATGTAGCACAGTGGTAGAACACTTGGAGGCCCTGTTTGATCCCAGCACTGTCTCAATAAATAAAGCAGCACATCTAATAGAAGATCGGTTTAGAAAAGAGTTACTTAGCTAGATGTGGTGGCACACACTTGTAATCCCAACACTCAGGAGGTTGAGGCAGGAGGATCATTGCAAGTTCAAGGCCAGCCTGAAATGTATGGTGAGACCTTGTCTGAAAAAGACCCCCCCCCCCGCAAAAAAAAGAAAGAAAGCTATTTAAAACTTACATAATTTTGTTACAACAGCCCTTACAATAGGAATTCTACTAAAAGTACTAACATAGTTAAATCTCTGCTGGTGTTTCTACCTACAGTTAAAGTCACTTGTTTTATACCTGCAGCCTATAACCTGGAGCTCTTTCCCCTTATTCTTTCCTCTGTCAGTGTTTTGTTTAACCAAGGAAAATGTCCTTATAGTTTTCAGCTGGACCTGCGTCTTTTTTTTTTTTTTTTTTTTTTTTTCCTAAACAGGGTCTTGCTATGTAGTTAGGCTGACCTTGAATTCAATATGGAGCCCAGGCCAACCTTGGACTCCTGGCAGTCCTGCCTCAGCCTTCCAAGTGCTGGAATTATAGGCTTGTGCCATTAAACCTTGTTTGTTTGGACCTGCATCTTTGCAGATAGCCTAACAGCAAGTTTTGAGAGGGCAGGGATTTGATTTTTTTTGAAACAGTGTCATGCTAGGTAGTTCAGGCTAGTGCTGAACTCACCATGTAGCCCAGGTGATCCTCCTTCCTTAGCCTCCTGAGTGCTGGAATTATAGCCGTGTGCCACAGGGATTTTTCTGTTGGTTTGCTTGCTTGTGCTGGGAATGGAATCTAAGGCTGCATGTGTGCTAGGCAAGTGCTCTGCCACTGAGCTGTATCTCTGGCCCTGTTTTTATTTTACTTTTAGGCAACAGTTTTGTTAAATGCCTAGGCTGGCACGTACTTGAGATCCTCCTGCCTTAGCCTCCCAGGTAGTTAGGACTGTAGGTGTATGTTCCTGGCAGAAGTCTTAACAGTTGTTGGAACCATTTTTTCAGTCGCTTAGAATGTTTTACAAGGTATCTATAGGAGTTTTACTTTTTTTTCTCCCCTGAAAGTACTCATTGCGTGTCTTCTGTAGCTGTGAGGTACACTTGACCACTTCCATATACTAACGGGATGAGAAAAGTCAAAACCTCCGTTTACTCTGGTATTTTCTTATCTAGTAGTTGCATATGGAGTTCATTTGGGTTGAAATACATGTAATGAAACAATATAACTAGGCGATAAAGTATTTATACAGAGTCAGAGAAACACCTCTTCTGTAGAGGGCCTTTATTCACCAGGTGTGCAGCAATGGGATTGGACTGTGTTGCCTGATTAGCAGAAAATTGCGTTTTTATAGCTAGAAACTCAACAGTTACCATTCTGCAGTCATACTGCTTTGCTTTGAAATGTGTTGCTTGGTACTGGATGCTTTCCGAGGTGAGAACTGTGTCTTGCTGTGCTGTATGTGGACATGGTTTGTTTAGTGCTTGTCTCGCCTCCTGGAACCAATTAGTGGGGACTGCAGGACATTTGGACACTGTAGGTTACTGAATTTTCTTTTTCCTTTTTCTTTTTTTTTTTTGTGTGTGTGTTTTGTTTTTTGTAGTACTGGAGATTGAACCCAGGATCTTTTCTCTGAGCTGCATCCTCAGCCTTTTTTTCTTTTTTTTTTTTGGTCTTTTTGAGACAGGTCTCACTGTGCAGTTCAGGCTGGCCTCGAGCTCACTTTGTAGCCCAGGCTGGCCTCGAACTCCTGCAGTGATCCTCCTGCCTCAGCCTCCCAAATGCTGCGATTACACACATGTGCCACCATGCCTGGCCCTTTTTATCTTTTTACTTTGAGATAAGGCTTTGCTAAATTTGTAGGCTGAGCTTGAATTTGGAATCCTCATGTCTCAGCCTCCCAAAGATTATTAAATTTTCAGTGTACACATTTCAGGTAAGAGGCATATAGCTTTGTTTCAACAAAATGACCTTTAATGTTAATTTTTTAAAAACTGTATCAGTGTGCATCATTGACTGTTTTGTGTTCAGCTATCGCTTTGTGCCGTTTTTTGTGACAAGTCATCCTCAATGGGTTTTTAAGATTATTATGGTGCCAGGCATGGTGGCACATGCCTATAATCCCAGCACTCAGGAGGCTGAGGCAGGAGGATCATTGGGAGTTCGAGGCCAACCTGGGCTACAAAGTGAGCTCACAGCCAGTCTGAACTGCATAGCAAGACCCTATCACAAAAAGACCAAAAAAAAAAAAGGAGATTATTATGGTTGTTCTTTGCCAAGCCTTTTTTTTTTTTTTTTTTCTTTTTTTTTGGTCTTTTTGAGACAGAGTCACCATACGCAGTTCAGGCTAGCTTTGAGCTCACTTTGTAGCCCAGGCTGTTCTCAAAAGAACTCTCTATGCCTCTCCTGCCTCAGCCTCCTGCAGTGTTCCTCCTGCCCAGCATCCCAAGTGCAGGGATTGCAAGCATGCCCTACCACACCCGGCATGCCAGACAGTTTTATGCTTTTTCATTTTGTTTGTCTGATTTTTACCTTTTGTTTTTTTGGACGGAGACTTGCCATGTAGTTCAAGCTGGCCTTGAACTGCTGTGTAGTCCAGGCAAGCCTTAAACTTGCAGAGCTCCCAGCCACCCAAGTGCTTGGGATTACAGGCATATACCACTACTCCTGGTCACCATAGCAGACCTTGTCTAAAATAAAAACAAGCTGGGCATGGTAGCACATGCCTGTAATCCCAGCACTTGGGAGGCTGAGACAGGAGGATCAACTGTTGCGAGTTTGAGGCCAGCCTAGGCTACAAATTGAATTCAAGACCAGCCTGAACTGCATAGTGAGATCCTGTCTCAAAAAGACCAAAAATAAATAAATAAAAAATAAAAACAAAAAGCATTCTTAAATTACCAAAGAGGAAAATTTAATTAAAAGGGCTATAAAAGTCCTTTGTCACTTTTAGGAAAAATGATGCATTACTCAGAGGACATTTAAATTCAGCTACTGTTTGGGAAAAGTAGAGGAAATGTTTATAAAATTACATTTGTTAAGTTTTCCAAGGTGGTAGGGATTGAACCTGAGGCATTGGTCATGCCAGGCAGGTGCCTGACCCATGAGCTGCCGTTCAGCCCAAGATTACATTCCTGATCACACCTGAGAGTTAGTTTTCAGCTTTTGGCACAAATGAGAAGCAAAATCAGTGCTCTTTTCTCATTTGTTATCAGACCTGATAGGGTTTAAGGCCTGGATGAAAATGTGTAGTCTGTTTAGACATAGCACATGACATTTGCATGAGAAGTTGGGTAAATTATCGGCTTGCTAAGTTGCACATGCAAGAGTTGACCTTGCAGTCTTCCTGTCTCAGCTTCCCTAAGATCTGTGTGGCACCATACCTATCTAATCAAATTGGTAGCATTATTTTATTTGTTTTTTTGAGACAGGGTCTCACTGTGCAGTTCAGGCTAGCCTTGAATTCACAGTGATCCTCCCTGCCCCAGCCCCCAGTGTTTGGGATTACAGGATTGTGCCACCACGCCTGGCTTGTATCATTACTTTAAATATGATAATAGCAGACTTGACAATGTTAGGTATTTTTTTATTTTTTCTTTGAATTGGCAGAGTCTGGCCTTTTTTTTTTTTTTAAGTAAAACTAATAATAGCAGTGTTTTTCAAAGAAAAAATGTACCATTGCATATTTAAGTAAAACACATGTTTCAAAAACTATATAGGGCTGGGAATGTGGCTCAATGGTAGAGCTCTTCTTGCATTGTGTGCACAATGCCCTGGGTTCAATCCCCAGCACTACAAAAACAAAAGGAAAAAAAAAACTACTTACAGCAGTAATGCAAAGTAATATCGTAATGAATGAGTGTATGTCCACACAGAATCTGGGTTCTATTACATTAAAAAGAGTGTAACTAAAGCCCTGTTTAGACATTTGAAAGAAACCATTGAAAATCCTCAATAATTTGAGGTTTATTTTCTTTTTTTGGCATTTATTTTGATCATTAGTAGTACTCACTCTCATTATTTAAGTGACGTGGGCAAGAAACAATCACCATGGAAAATTGAGATGTAGTACAGATTGTGTACAGAGGATTCAGGCCTTTATAACAAAATAAAATGTTAGCAACAGCATTCTATTACAAAGAGCCTAACACAGTTCAAACGTAAACCAGGGTGGGGGTGGTACTGACGATGGATAATATGCTTTTTTTTTCCTATGTTCTTGTTTACTTTCAAACACTACAAACACACTAATATTAAAACATGAAATGTTAGGAATAAAAAAATAATGTAGGGTCCAAAAACCACAGTATGAGGTAGCTGATAGCGTGGTCTGCACATCATCACACCGCAACCTTCTCAGCAGGAAGCTTAAGCGGCTGCAGGCAGACACTGCCGGAGCCACTCCAGGCTCAGGATCATGGACTCCAGGTATGTCTCAACAGCGCACTAGCCAAACACAAGACGCACTGTCCCCTCCAAGGGAAGTCCTGCTTGCCTCTGAGCAAGGCAGATCCAGCCTGGAAACAGTGCTCCTCCCCAAGCAGTTTAGTGATGTTTGGAGATTAATATTGAAAACTACGTGTTGTCTGGATGTCATCAAGAATCTGCTGCAGCTCCTCATCTTCAAATCACCCCTCTAGGTTTGGGATAAGAGCCTTCGATTCCTCAGCAATATATGGTTTTTTTAAGACATTAAAAAATTGAAAAATCTATGTAGCAAAGTAAAGGAGCCATATGCTGAGTGTTGATTTAAAATGTACGTATATCTTTCAGTTTTCGTTTCTGTTGTCAAAATCTCTCAAGAGTCCATAGCATATATATTATTCCCTTAGGCATACTTTAGGAATTAAAAAGGATAATATATAATATTTTACCCTTATCCTAATTTCAAAATCCTTTTTGCCAGTCATGTTGGTGGCACGTGCCTGTAATCCCAGCACTCCGGGTGCTGAGGCAGGAGGATCACCCCAAGTTTGCGGCCACCCTAGGTTACATAGTGAGTTTAAGGCCAGCTATGGATAACATACAGAGGCCCTGTCTCAGAAAAAAAACCCTTTGTGATTTTTTTTTCCTACCTTAATGACATCACTTAATGACACCATTGAGTTTAGGTTGCTTATTTGAAGAAAGTTTGGTTATTTCAAAACTATAACTTGACTAACAGAAGAAAGATCAGTTTGATCCTAGTATAAATACGTTACTGAATTTATACCACAGGAATATTTTAACTCAAGATTATTACACATATAGAATCTCTGAACTGCAAGAGACTTTTATAATCACTTGTGCAGTGCTGTCAGTGCAGGTATTTTATTTAGCCTCTTAGGATGCTAAACAGTAATTGTCACGTTTCTTACATATTTCTCGCTTTGGTCAGTTAATCTAAGACACAGCCAGGTTTTCAAAGTTCTTCCAGGGCTTTCTACCTCTTTGACAAAACAAGGAACTTAGTTCAGCTTGCAAAAGGTCCAATCTTAAGGTTGAAAAGACTGTAAAAGAATTGTAAGCAAGCAGGGTGAAGAAAGCTTTTTCAATTATCTAACGTTGCCAGCTGCTATGGAATTGTGAAGTCCATTAAGTCCATTTTCCAAATAGGGCATAACTTATTTGTTAAACAATACAGCTATTCTAACAAAGTGCTAGTGCAATTCAGGTCCATTTTCTTTGGAATCTGTAAATCAAATTTTATTAAGTTTCATTCCAGTGGAAATTCATGAGTAACCAAAATATTCCTAAATGTAAAACTTGTGGCCCACTTATATACAATTTATTTAACAGAATTCCAGCCTAGGTCCTGGGAGATTAGAAAAAGTTGTGTTTAAGTTTTGTGAGATGGTCTTGCTACATAGCCCAGACTGGCCTTAAATTCACTATGTAGCCTAGGCTGGCCTTGAACGCTCATCAGTCCTCATGCCTCAGCCTCCCAAGTGCTGGGATTACGGAGACTAAAGTAACATTGTGCCATAATTTGAATTTCTTAAATTTTAATGTTATGATGAGTTAATAGAGTAGACGATAAAAATACACAGAAATAGGGCTGAGGTTGTAACTCGGTGGTAGAGCACTTTTCTATCACGTGCAAGGCCCTTACATTCAATCTCCAGTATCCAAAAAAAAAAAAAAACCAGAGGTATCATTTCTTTTGTTGTTTTTGTTCTGTTTTGTTTTGTTGGTAGCAGGAATTGAACGCAACCTTGTGCATGCCAGGCAGGCACTCTGCTGCTTGAGCTATGTCCCTGGCCCAGTATCATTTGTTGACTATGCCTTCAGCAAATTCACTAAAGTATTTTAAGGTCTTCGTGTTATGAATATCAAAGGTTACAGTGTTCTATCCATTACTGTCTTTTTTTTCCTTTCATTCTGTTTGTTTTGAGACAATCTTGGTTATATAGTCCAGGCTGGTCTCCAGCTTTTTTTTGAGACAAAGTCTGTGTAGTCCGGTCTGACTTTGAATTTATGGAGATCCTTCTGCCTCAGTCTCCAAAGTGCTGGGATCATTGGTGTGCACCACTACACTCAGCCAGGCCTCCAACTTTTGATCTTCTTCCCTCAGCCTCTCAAGTGCTGGTGCTATGGGCATGCACCACCACATCTGCCCCAGTGTTGTTTTTGTATGGTTTTTGATGGCCAGTGACCTAGGTTCATTAAAGTTCATACTCCATGCCTGAAAAGGATACTCTGATGCCAGTATCTGTTGTAGAAAGTATTTTTAACTTTCATTAAGATGTTAGTTGATGGTACTACTTAGACTGAGGGAAGCAAAGTGGTAGAGAAGTACAGATCTACTATACTGCTAACTTCCTGTATTTTTTGGTTTTTGGGTTTTTTTGTTACCGGGAACTGAACTCTGGACCTTGCACTTGCCAGGCAAGTGCTTATGCCAGTAGCTATATCCCCAGCCCCTGCCAACTTCCTTTGAAGACCAGCAAGGATAAAGAATTAGGAAAATATTTTATATCCAACAAAGAAAAGGCAGGTAGTTTCCAGGAAAATCCAGGATTATTTTAGCGAAGTAGTGAATGCTGGAGTATTATGAAGAGGTAATCTGTGCCAACCCTGGTCAGAGATCCCACATGAAATGGAAAGTCTGGTTGCTGAGAATGCTAGAGAATTTGACTCCTGACAGATGTACAGACAGTAATTCGTGCTTTTTGCTTTTACTTCTCTTCACTCAGATCTACGGAACCCAGAGGCAGCGCTATCCCCCACTTTCCGCAGCGATAGTCCGGTGCCTCCCGCACCCCCTTCGGGTGGCCCCAAGTCTAGCACAGCTGCTGCAGTTCCTGACTTAGCTACAGACCCTGAGTTAGAAAAGAAGTTGCTGCACCACCTCTCAGATCTGACCTTAACGTTGCCCACAGATGCCGTGTCCATCTGTCATGCCATCTCCACGGTAAGGACCAGGAGAGCTGGTAGCTACCGCTTCCTTTCTGTGCTTGGCCAGTGTGTTACTGCCCCCTTCTCCCTCCCTTCTCCAGCCAGATGCTCCGGCCACTCAGGAAGGGGTGGAGAGCCTTCTGCAGAAGTTCGCGGCTCAGGAGTTGATCGAGGTGAAGCGAGGGCTCCTACAGGATGATGCGCATCCTACTCTTGTGACTTATGCGGACCATTCCAAGCTCTCTGCCATGATGGGTGCTGTGGCGGAGAAGAAAGGTACTGGGGAGGTAGCAGGAACTGTCACAGGGCAGAAGCGGCGAGCAGAACAGGACTCGGCTACAGTCGCTGCCTTTGCAAGCTCTCTAGCCTCTGGTCTGGCCTCTTCAGCATCAGAACCAGCCAAGGAGCCAGCCAAGAAATCAAGGAAACACGCTGCCTCAGACGTTGACCTGGAGATAGAAAGCCTTTTGAACCAGCAGTCTACGAAGGAACAACAGAGCAAGAAGGTGGGGCCGCGGGGATAACTGAGTGTGCTCCATATTGTAGCTGTGCTGGAGAAGGACTTTCCTTGGGGCCAAGAGCAGTTCTTAGAATTGAGAGTTCAGAGCAGTGGTTGTCAGCCGCGCATGACTTTGCCCCGTACTTATGTTCATGTATAGACATCTGGCAATGTCTGGAGGCATTTTTGTTGTCGTAACGTGGAAGTCCTACTGGCAGTGTGTAGGTAGAAGCCCATGATGTTGCTAAACATATTACCCTGCATAGTATACCCCCCACCACAACAAGGAATTGTGTGCCAAAATGTCAGTTAACGCCGATGTCAAGAAACACTGATGGCTGGGTGTGGTGGCGCACGCCTGTAATCCCAGCACTCAGGAGGCTGAGGCAGCAGGACTGTTGTGAATTCAAGACCAGCCTGGGCTATAAAGTGAGCTCAAGGCCAGCCTGAACTGCGTAGTGAGACCCTGACTCAAAAAGACAAACCAAAAAAGGAAACGCTGATGTAGAGAATCTTGTCATCAGATCTGTTGGAAAGGCCCCTCAGATCAAAAGAAGAGAAATCCAAATATATGAGTGTAGGGAGAGGAGTGCTGGATGATAATCATTTGGACCTACTGGTTAGGTTAGTTAGGAAAATTGATAATTAAACAATGTACGCAGCATAGAGGTTCTGGGTACCAGAATGATGAGTTCTCATCATTTTCTACCTCTAGTAGTGTTAGTTTGAACAAGTTAACATCTATTAATTTTTTTTTTTTTTTGTCTTTTTGAGACAGGGTCTCGCTGTGCAGTTCAGGCTGGCCTTGAGCTCACTTTATAGCCCAGGCTAGTCTCGAACTCGCAACTTGATCCTCCTGCCTCAGCCCCCCCCAAGTACTGGGATCACAGGCAAGTTAACTTCTATTGAGTCTCAGTCTTTGGTAAGATGAGGAAAAGCAGAGTATCCTCCCTTACAGAACTGTTGGATAGATTCTGAGTATTAGCATCATGCTTTGCCTTAGTACCTAATAAATAAGTTTTGGTTGTGATGGTGGTAGAATAGCTTAATGCTTAGCAGTAAGAACCAAGCTTCTTAAAGTTTAATTCTATCCTAAATGTAATCTCTTAGCAAGGCCTAAACGCATGACATCCTGAGGAATCACTGTTCCCCTATTAAGTTAGCTCATTTGTCCCTTATTAGACATCAGATGGGATTTGCACAAATGGTTTAAGAGCTGACTTGATCTCTAAACCCTTTTAAGACCAAGGCTGCTTCTGTCACAGGTCAGTCAGGAGATCCTAGAACTATTAAATACTACAACAGCCAAGGAACAATCCATTGTTGAAAAGTTTCGCTCACGAGGTCGGGCCCAAGTGCAAGAATTTTGTGACTATGGGACCAAGGAGGAGTGCATGAAGGCCAGTGATGCTGATCGACCTTGTCGCAAGCTGCACTTCAGGTCTCTGGGAAGGAGTGAGGTGGGATGGGCTTCCTAGAAGCAGTCATTCCTTTTTGGCATTTTCCTTTCTGTCATTGGGGTTCTGTCATAAACCTGTTATTTAGTTTATTATTAAGTTCTCCAGATTATGAAAATAATCACTTTATAGCCCAGGCTGGTCTTTTCGTTAGAAGTGGCATCATGTGGGAATACAGGTTGCATGCCCAAGTTGGTTAGATTTTAAGTGCCCCCTTCCAGAAAGTCATCTCTTATCTCTGACGCATAGAAATTCTCTGGAAAGAGGATGGTTTCAGGAGAAACAGGAACCAGGCCTCTTGGATCAGTGAATTATTTTGTAACCAGCCAAGTCCTTTTTGGACTGTATTCCTAGGAAGAGGAAGCAAAGTCTTTGCTGTTTAATGTGAATTGCGGATTTCCATGTCATTTGTTTCCCTTCTCTTAACTCTTAGAAGTGCCACCACCAGAGAAGCTGCAGGGAGGGCCAAAATGGAGGAGAAATTTAAAACTTCAGGATCTACCAGTGGAGTGCCATCTTGATCCTGATTTCTCGTTTTTATTTTCCCAGACGAATTATCAACAAACACACTGATGAGTCTTTAGGCGACTGCTCTTTCCTTAACACGTGTTTTCATATGGATACCTGCAAATATGTTCACTATGAAATTGATGCTTGTATAGATTCTGAGGGTCCTGGCAGCAATGACCACACACCGAGCCAGGAGCTTGCGCTCACGCAGAGTGTTGGTGGTGATGCCAGTGCAGATCGACTCTTCCCACCTCAGGTACTGTCTGCTCAGAAAACTCAAAAATCAATTTATGGACTTATGTCTGAGTAGGGCAGCCATGCATGTAGGAAAAGCAGGTCATAATTCAGCAGTATGTCTTGCTGACTGGGATGGAGTGGGATAGATATGCTCAAGGGAGAAAATAAATGGAAAAGAGGGACTGGGGTCATGGATCTGAGACAGAAGGAACAGAAGATGACCAAAATACCACCTCATACAGTGGATCTGTTGTGATATCCGCTACCTGGATGTCAGTATCTTGGGCAAGTTTGCAGTTGTGATGGCTGACCCACCCTGGGATATTCACATGGAGCTGCCCTACGGGACCCTGACAGATGATGAGATGCGCAGGCTCAACATACCAGTGCTACAGGATGACGGCTTTCTCTTCCTCTGGGTCACTGGCAGGTAATACAGTTAAAGAGTAGAGATGGGCCATATAGTACATAGTACTGGGTGGGAGATAAAACCCCAGGTTGTCCTCGGTTCCTAGCCCTGCTATTAAAAGATCAGTTTAGATTTTCCACCCCTTTCTATGGAGCCTTAGTAATTCTAACACAAGTAATATTTTGAATTATATTTAACTGTTTGCTCCTTGAGAAAGGTCACTGAGATACTGTATCAATCCCCCCAGTATGTGCTACACAAGCACTTTAGTACTGAGCTGTATCACCAGCTCTTTGTACAGTTCTGAGTGGGGAGTCTTGCTAAGTGCCCAAGTGGCCTTGAATTTGTGATCTGCTTCATCCTTCCAAAGAGCTGCCTGTAAACACGTGCATCTGTTTTAGATTCATCCTGTTGCCCTAATGGTGTCTTATGGAACATCTGGGGAAAAGGGGGTTCTGTGTACTTTCATCAGAGGTTTTGAAGGGACTAACAAAATGGGCACACAAGTTTTTTAACCCTTCTTTCCTCTAGAGCCATGGAATTGGGCAGAGAATGTCTGAACCTCTGGGGGTAAGTAGCAGCTGTGTTGCTTTGTGGGAAATACGTACTGACTCAGTTGTGAGAAGTAATGTCCCTTCTCCCAGAGTCGTCCTGTGATTCCTTGCCTCTGTAGATGGTTCTGCCCCTCAACTATGACAGTATGCTTAAAGCTCTAGTTCTTTCTCCAGTTACGAACGTGTAGATGAAATTATCTGGGTGAAGACAAATCAACTGCAGCGCATTATTCGAACAGGTCGTACAGGCCACTGGTTGAACCATGGGAAGGAACACTGCTTGGTGAGCAGTAGTAGGACCTAATTCTGTGACAGGAATTTTTTTTAATAAGCAGAAAAATTCAAAAGTATGGTTTCATAAGGTAATTCTGTTCTCTGTGGTGAGCAGGTTGGTGTCAAAGGAAATCCTCAAGGCTTCAACCAGGGTCTAGATTGTGATGTGATTGTAGCTGAGGTACGTGCTTCTCAAGTCACTTAGACCTTTTACGTTTTTGTCATCCATTGTCAGGTGTATTCTTGTCACAGGTTTTTCTATTTGGATTATAAATGTAATAGATCTGCAATCTTGGCTGACTTAAAAAGTAGCTACAGTCTTCCTTTCCTAGGTTCGTTCTACCAGTCATAAACCAGATGAAATCTATGGCATGATTGAAAGACTGTCCCCTGGCACTCGCAAGATCGAGTTATTTGGACGACCACACAATGTGCAACCCAACTGGTAAGGTGACTGGGGAACAGGCTGGGCCACTGGTAGCAAATCTGTGGCATATGTACCACAGCACAATGTTATCACTGAAAGCTCTAAAAGGTTTGCCATTGGGGTGGGGGATGTAGCTCAGTGGCACAGCCCCTGCCTTGCAAGCACAAGGTTCTGAGTTCAATTCCTGGTCCAAAGAAAAAAAGTTTGCCAGTGCTGAGCTAGGCCCTACAAGCACAAACTACTCAAGGAGAGATTAGTATGACCGTCCCTTCACATTGTGCTAGTCTATAAATGGGCTTTCAGTGAATTTAAGTGGTTTAAGCTTGCATTTAAACTTTTGACTGTGCAACATTCATTGGAAACTTCAGATTCTAGGACTCGAAGCACACTGTTCACAAGTCTTTTTTTGCAACAGTACCCCAGGCTGGCCCCAACAGTCCTGAGTTCTGCTCCCAGGTGCTGGCGTTGCCAATAAGGGTTTTGAGCTGTAGCTTGAGCATCTTCCTTAGCCATTCTGTGGAATGTACTGTATCTGCCCCCTGGTGGTTCTACCCCTTTAAAAGACATGCAACACCAGTTGTCGCAAACAGGCCTGATTAGACATCAGGTTTGTTTTTTTTTTTTTTTGAGACAGGGTTTCGCTATGCAGTTCAGGCTGGCCTTGAGCTCACTTTGTAGCCCAGGCTGGTCTCAAACTCACAACGATCTTCCTGCCTCAGCCTCCCGAGTGCTGGGATTATAGGAGCTCACCACCACGCCCGCCCAAAATTTTTGGTGTTTTTTTTTTGGCAGTACTAGGGGTGGAACTCTGGGCCTTGCACATACCAGGCAGGTGCTTATTCCACTTAGCTATATCCCCAGCCCCCAACATCAGTTACCTTTTGATAATACAGATCCAGCTTTTTGGGGGGTCCATCCTCAGGATTGAACCCAGAGCTTTGTGCATAGTAGGCAAGGGTCTTCTAACTTAGCCAAGCTGATCCTCCTTCCTGTTTCAGCCTACTCCTGGGACTACAGGCATGTACCATTATGTCCGGGTGCAAGCTTGTTTTAACATCAACATCTGTACCAGTTCTGATTGTTTTTTGATACTGAGTCTTACTGTGTAGCCCAGGCTGGCCTTGTGCTTGTAGCAAGTACAGACTCAGACTCCTGTCTGTCTGTGCTAAGTCTTAAGCAGTGATACTATTTTAATGTTACAGTATTGTAAAAAGAATTGATGTGTATCACTGATGAGATGATAGTCTTAATAAAAAATATGCACCGTTTAATTGTAGTAAGTCCTTTAATTCCACAATTTTGGGTTTGCTCCCTTTTCCCATTTTAGGATCACCCTTGGAAACCAACTTGATGGGATCCACCTATTAGATCCAGATGTTGTTGCACGGTTCAAGCAAAGGTATCCAGATGGAATCATCTCTAAACCTAAGAATTTATAGAAGCATATCAGAGCTAAGCATCTGGAGCTCTGGCTCTGCAAATGCATATACCTGAAGAGTTAGTAACTTTATTTAAATAAAGATTTATATTGTAATTGGGATTTTGAGGTGAAATTTTGGCTTTGCTTTTAAAAAAATTTATGTTTTTATGTATTTTTTTGAGGCCGGGTCTCACTCTGTGGCCCAGGCTGGCCTTGAACTCGTAGTGATCCTCCTGCCTCTGCTCCTTGATAGTGTGTTCTTGTGCAACTCTGGGAATGTTATCTGCTTCATTAGGTCTCTGAGTGTTCAAAGTGAGTGAATGCATGGAAAGCACAGTAATGTCATGATCATTATAAAGTAGGACTGTCGTACAATCAAATGATTAGCAGTAGTACACGAATGGCATTTCCCACGGTAGGAATTTCAGCATTTCACTGAAGATTATCATCTGTAGGGCTATTGCACTCTAAACTTGCTTGTTCTGCTACAACTATGTAGCTTTGCTATTCTATTATTGGTAGTTTATTTCCAAGAAAAAAAAAGCTGAGGTTAGTAAGTGTCTGTAGAGAATTATAAGTAAAAAAATGCTTCTGGCCTGTCGTTTAGAAGGTATTTCATTAAACAATACAAACTATTTAGACTTCATTAGGGGTATTCAGTTCTCCCTCCTGTAAACTATAGTAAGAGGAGAATGCTGACCACAGAAATATTTATAAAACAAGAACCTCCCTCCTGGGTGATGTTACTTGCTCTAGTTTTACATGCCTGGGTTACAAACCACTCTTCTTCTGAAGCAAAGCAATTTTGAGACAGGATCTCATTTTATAGTTCAAGCTAGCCTTGAATTTGGTGGTTATCCTCCTGCCTTAGCCTGCAAGTACTGGGATTATGCGTGCACCATCATGGCCAGCAATGTATTTGATAGTGGTTCCTTAAGTTGGCTTTTTTTTTTTTTTTTTTTTGGAGACAGGGTCTTGGTGTGTGTAGCTCAGGCTGGCCTCAAATTTGGGGTCCTCTTGCCTTCACATCCTAAATGCTAGGATTATAAGTGTGTGCCACCACACCAAGCCTGTACCGTTCTTTTGTGTGTGTGTTTTGTGTTACTGGGGATTGAACCCAGGATGTTTACACTGAGCTACTTTCCCGACCCATTTTTTATTTTCTTGTGACAGGGTCTTGCCAAATTACTAGGTTGCTCAGCCTGGGCTCAAACTTGGTGATAGTCCTGCCTCAGATTCCTTAAGAGTGCTGGAATTTTAAACATGTACCAATACACCTAGCTATGTAATGAGGTACCTTTGATGAAATAAGCTTTTTATCCCTTTTTATGTGCTGAGGATTGAACCCAAGGGCCTTTCTACCACTGTACACTATACTACCCCCTCTTACCCCTTTTAAAATGGACACTCAGTGTTTTTCTTCTAGGCTCAAAGCCCAGTCCTCTCCCATCATTTTAATATTTTAGCCAAGTCCCATGACAATTATACCAAGTTTCCTCAAACATCCCCACCACCCCCTGTGATTTGCTTATCTAGACTCCCTTCACCTTTCCCTCTGATGCTGTCCTGGTATTTCTGCTTGCAGTTGAAAGTAGAAAGAATCGCAGGTTACAGCAAACTCAACAGCCCAGCTCCACAGCTTTGCCTCTGAAAGAGCTGCAGGGGCATGAAGGACCATGGTGAGTTGAGATTAGGCACTACCAGAAGCCCAGTTTGTATTTTAAAAACAGGCTCTTGGACTTCTTCCCAGCAGATAAATCTTCACTGGCTTGGAGATGAGGAAAGACTATTTCACAAAGACCACGGTGTTTGAATTTCTGGATGCTACCCAGGCCAAGAATACATCCCTAAGAGAAAAAGATACAAATTTATAATTACAACCTAGATACATTCTTTTAACTGTCTTAAATAAGTTCCCATATTTCCCTCAACATCAAGGTAAGACAGTATCACCTGAGGAATGTAAGAGCATGGGCCTAAGAGAAGCAACCAGTCTACTATGGGTATCTCAGACAGGATGGTAAGGTTTATACAGATATACCTTGTTTCATGGATACAGGCAATTCCCAGGACAATAGGGGTTACCCGGCAAAGCGTAACTAATCGCTGTGCTTCTTTTCACTTATGCCCACCTCCCAATTTCTAATTCCCTAAGCACTGAAAGGCGGACATTTAGAATCACTAAGCCTGAAAGCTTAAGGTGTTATGGTTGATACATTGTGTCAACTTGGGGAGTCTAGAGATTTGGCTGAGTGACTCAGCAGGAAGCCAGGGTGCTTACTTTCTATACATCCTGAGCCTGTGGAAGAGGAAGGAGGGCATGGACACTGTGAGAGCTACCTGCCCCTGGGTGGGGGTAGGCTGTTTACAATGTAAGGGAAGGAAAGAGGCTGCTTGGAGCCATTCCTCCCTTTTGCCCGCTGTGTGTGCTGTGCTCTGCTGCCATGAACGTTTGTTTGTTTGCCCTCGGCCATGACCATTCAGCCTCTGAACCAGCCAAGTATGGACTGAAACCTCCACAGACTGTAAGCTAAATAAACCTTTCCTTCCTTCATTTTGGGCGTTGGGTATTTTGTCTCAGCAACGAGAGAAAAGTAACCAAGACAGGTGTCTTTTCTTTTAGTCATCTTTCTGGGGGTATAGGACTTGGGGTACACTAGGCAAGTGCTCTAGCAGTGAGCTCTATTCCCAGCTCTAAATGTATGCTCTTTTTATTCCTTTTTTTGAGACAGGATCTTGCTATGTAGTTCAGGCAGGCCTTGCACTATGTAGCCCAGGCTTATATTGAACTCACACTGATCCTCCTGCCTCAGCCTACCAAGTAGAGGTGTGCACCACTATGTCTGGCCTGTAAGCTCTTTTTAAGCAGAGGAGCTTTTACAGTAGCCTCTCCAATGAAACCAAATATATAGCAACCCACTCTAAAATAATACTGATGACATGCTGAAGGCTACAGCATTTCTCAACATAATTTAACAACACCCAAATTATAAAGGTAACTGTAAACTCACCTGCAGTGCTTCACCACACACTCATTGCTGCAGTATTCATTGTCCCAGTCCTTGCTTGCAACAGGAGGGTTCTCACAACCAGACCTCACGCATCGAGGCTGAGGTGAGAGCACCACTGGAGACCCGCTCACCAACTCAACATCCATTTGAGAAGGAGATTCAACCTATGAGACAGAGAGCAACAGATGTACTGGGTTGCCACCTTCCCTGCTCCCAGTCAGTCAGTCAAATTATCCTGGGGATTCAACAAGATGGGTAAAGTTCTCCCCCAAAAAGGGGTTCTTTGTCTCCCCTTTACTGTTCAATTTTAGGGCTCTGCCCAGCAGTACAATACAGTTTTCCCAGAGGGGACGTCAGGGCATATGCTAGTGCTCTTAAATTTTAATTCGCTCCACCACACTCAGGCATCATCCCTCTGAAAAGGCAGTAAACATCTTGTAGAGGTTGAAGGATTTAATATTGCTAAGTTTAGGATCCTTGCGTAGGCCTCCTCTGCAAATTAACACTGTAGGCTATGTCCTCTCTAATCAAATCACACTGATGCCTCTGCTCACTTAAGAAGTAGTCTGGCCAGATGTGGTGGCATACACCTAAAATCCTAGCACTTGGTGGAAGGCTGAGGCTGGAGGGTTGCTGTGAGTTCAAGGCCAGCCTGTGCTACAAAGCAAGATCTTGTCTCAGTACAAAACAGTTCAAAGCCCAGCATAATGGCACATGCCTAGAATCCTAACATTTTGGGAGGCTGACATGGAAGAATCATAAATTCAAGCCCAGCCTGGGTAACTTACCAAGACTTATCTCAAAAAAAAAAAAAAAAAAAAAAAAAAAAAAAAAAAGGCTGGGGAAAACCCTAGGTTTAATCACCAGTACATACACACAAAAGGCCTGGGACAGGAAGTTCTAGTGTTTCTTTACAAAACACTACACGATAGCCAGGCGTAGTGGCGAATGCCTGTAATCCCAGCACTCAGGAGGCTCAGGCAGAATTTCAAATTTGAGGCCAGCCTGGACTACAAAGTGAGTTTAAGGCCAGTCTGAACTGTATAGCGAGACTCAAAAAAACCCACTATGGGTATAGGTGGGAAAAAATCACTGAGGAAGGGAACTGTTGTCTACTAGAGGCTTCATACTGGTTACCAGGTTATCAAATACTAGCAGTGTGGTGGCACATGCCTATAATCCCAGCACTCGGGAGGCTGAGGCAGAAGGATTGTTAGGAGTTTGAGACCAGCCTGGGGTACAAAATGAGCTCAAGGCCAGCCTGAATTGCACAGCAGGACACTGTCTCAAAAAGACAAAAGAAACACTAGCAGCATCCTCTGGCCCCTTCTTAAAAGAATGCTTACGTGTCCCCACTAGTTTAGAGCAAATAAAAGCAACTCACCTCAGGAACAGCATCTGTGATCATCTCACAGATTGTGTCAGGAGTGGCCGCCTCCACTGTGTGGGCCTCAGGGCTGCTGTTCACAGGCTGCTCAGGACTGCTGTCTACAGCAGCTGGAACTACAGTGGTTTGCATCTTCAGCGTGGGTGGAGGCACAATCTTACTCTGCAGAGGTGGTGGCTGCTGCTGTAAGTTGATTCTCACTTTCTGAGGTGGAGGCTGTTGCATGGCCTGGAGTGGAGGAGGCTGCTGTAGAATGGTGACTTGCTGCTGAGTTGGGGGCTGAGGCATCTGCTGTAATGGAGGAGGCTGTAGTCGGGGTGGAGGCAGTTGCATTGAAGCAGCAGCTGCTGCTGCTGCCTGCAACACTGACCGGGTAACAATTTGGGCTTGCTGGCTGGGCTGGATAGTAGCTGTACTGGTCTGGCCCAGCTGGAGCCCCCGGGAGGTCACCACTGTGGCTGGGATAACTGTAACCATGCCTCCTTGAGACATGGTAATAGAAGAGGGCAACATCTGTTTGGTAATAATTAACTTGGTGATGTTGGGCTGACCCCCAGCCCCAGAAGATGCCTGGTTGGCCACATAGGATGAAAGAGTGGAATTAACCACAATGCAAGGGGATAGGGCAGGCGACTCTGTTGAGGCTGGTGCTGGAGATGCTGGGTCAACAGTAGCCACAGGAGGTGGGGAAGGAGTCTGGGCGGGTGGCACTGGATCCAGTTCCACTGTTTCTACAGTGGCCTGAAAGAGACCAAAAAGTCACGGAGAGTTTACTTTCTACTGCAGGGTGTATTCATTCCACAGATCTCTCAGTAAGATACATTATAGCCTAAGAACAAACAGAGCTAAGCATACTGCCTTTGATAAAGTAAACACTGGAAATAATGAGTAAATTCAAAGACTCGCAAGGTTTACATGATGTGCAATAAAGGAAAGCTATTTAAATTTTTTTTAAGCTTTTAATACTACCTTAGTGTTAATACGTTCAACAGGTTTTCAATGTTCCTTACTTTTTACAACTGCTAAGTTTTTAAAAACAGGCTGGTTTAAATATCCACCTACCCTGACCCTCTTACCTGACACTCCTGGTTGTCTTTATAAGCAGCTAGAGCCTTCAGATACTCTTTCTTGGCAGCTTCAGTTTTCCTCTTATACACCTACAAGACAGATTTTATTAAAAAGTCCCTATACTCCTGAAAAAAGACTGGTAACTCCGTATTATTCCCCAGGGAATGACAATTCATTTCAATTTGATCACTGAAAACTCGTTCTAATAAAAACAAGACTACCTGCTTGCCAGTGTCCCTCTGAAAATCAACCAATCCATGAGAGTCTTGCCAGGACACTTACACTTCAGTGAGTGCCTACGTCCCTAACAAAAACAAATCCTGATCCAAAACTGTAAGATCATGGTCTGCTTAGCCTGCAACTGTCCCTAACTAGCATACTCTGCTTTACACAAAGTGGTAAACTTTGCAAGGATAGCTGTAAGAATTTTTCCTGTGTATGAGCTCCTTCTGTCAAAAGCCTGATTCCTCTTTGAATCTAGACTTGCTCTATGATTTGTGTGATCATAAGAATGTGCCGAACTAACACTGCAAAAGTGACGGAAAGGCGTCTATTTCCAAGTTCTTGGAGTGCCGGGCATACTGAAAATAAATCAGTCTAGCCTACTCGGGGATGAGGCCACATAAAGAACCACCAACACGTCTTAGCTAACAGCACCAAGTGCTGAACATGTGAAGGTCACCTGATTACCATCACCACAATGAGGCTGAGCAAGAACGGCAGGAAATTACCTACATGCATGGAATGAGAAATAACGAATTGACACTGTTTTAAATGATCAAGTTTGTGAGGACTTGTTTTGTAGTAACAGGTAGCTGATATGTTATTTACAATAAATTCAGCTTTTTAGTTCAAATATTAAACCCAGAGCTTGTTTGACATAAGACCCAGGGATTCAGAGTAATCATTAATCATCTTCAGTGTCAATCTAATCTTCCATTTGTACACTATCAATATAATGTTTTTAAGCGATGAGGCCTTCTTGCACTGCACAGGCTAGCCTCAAATTCTTGTGCTCAAGGGATCCTCCTGCCTCACCTTCTCATGTAGGCAGAACTATAGACATCCACCACCATGACTTCCCCTCCCTTCCCCTCTCCTCCCCTTCCCTCTTTTCTTTTCTCTTCTCTTCCTCTCCTCTCTTCTCCCTCCCCCTCTCCTGTCCTTTCCTTTTCTGAGACAGGGTCTCACTTTGTAGTTCAGGCTGGTCTCAAACTTGCACCAATCCTCCTGCCTCAGCCACCTAAGTGCTGAGATTATAGACGTGTGCCATCATGAGGCCAATGAGAAAACTAAATGAAATTCTAAATGCAAATTTTTATAGTTAGCATCAACGTGCAACTTGTTGAATGATAGCCTAATTTTACAAATAGGGAAATAATGAGGTTTAGAAAGCTAAATTACCAAACATCAAATCATTTAAACTGCAGAAGGAATTATAAGAGATGCTATTAGTGGAAAGCATGTGGGATTTGAACTGTACCTCTTAAAAGCAGTATGACTGTAAGTATTACTCCAGTTTACACCGTTAATAAAAAGGGAAAAATGGTGGCTATTTTACAGAGCTTTGGAAAGATGCAGTGTTTGGTTTTAAGTACTGGGATCTGAACTTAGTATATAAACTAGGGCCTTTACATGAAGCTATATCCCCAGTCTTATTATTATTTTTTTTTCTTTCTGAGACAGGGTCTCACTATGCAGTTTAGGCTGGCCTTAGCTTGCAACAATCCTCCTGCCTCAGCCTCCCAAGTGCTGGGATTATAGGTGTGCGCCATCATGCCTGGCTCCAGTCTTATTTTTTGAGACAGTATCTCAAAATTGCTAAATTGCCCAGACTGGGTCCAAACTTGTCATCTTCCTGCTTCAGCCTCTCAGAGTGTGAGGAATACAAACCTGTGAACCAGGCCCAACTAAGGTGCAGTATTCTTATAATTAGTACTAATATTTAAATGAGTTTGCAGAGCTACACATGTAGCTCAGTGGCACAGCACATGCACAGCAGGTATTACTCCTTGGGTTTCATCGCCATCACCATAATGAAATAATATAAAATAGGGCTTCCTGGATGCTTGAGAAATGGTCTAATTTTATGAATAGGGTAAATAATAAGGTTTAGAAAAGCTAAATCACCAAACGTCAGGTAACAACACACGAGGAGGGGGCTGGGGGTATAGCTCAGTGGCATAAGCGCTTGCCTGGCAGGCGCAAGGTCCTGAGTTCGATCCCTGGTACCGGGAAAAAAAAAAAAAAAGAAGTTCAACACAAAAGGAATTAGGTGCACAGTGGCAATTTCTAAGACGCAGAGTGATGTGTTAAAGCCACTGACAAAAAGGTGAGAAATAAGGTGTATGAGTGTTAAAAATCTCTTATTTAAAACTGTGTGCAGCATTCACCATACACTCATTTTCTTTCTTGTTTTAAATGCACTTATTTTCCTCACCTGTTTCTGCTCTTCTCCAAGACTGTCCCACATGGAAGCCACAATTTTTGAAACTTCTCCAAAAGTGGCATTAGGGTTCTGTCCCTTGATGGCAGCCTGTGTGTCACGAAAAAATAAAGCATATGCAGAAACTGGTTTCTGAGGTTCATTGGGGTCTTTCTTTTTCCTCTTCTTTGGAGCCTTCTGTTTTTTTCCTGCTTCCACCACTACTGTCTTCTGGCTGGGAAGTTGCTATAGGGAAGACGAGAGAGAATTAGAAGATGGAAGAAGTATCGTGTCTGAATTGTAAGCAAAGGATTTTATATGGGGGAAATAAGTCCATGTATGGAATTTATACTAAAAACAGAAGTAATGGGTTTAAAAGTAAAGTATGTGAGGACTAACATGAATGGGGTTGGGCATAGCATTATAAATGGGAAAGGGACTTCACACCCACACAAGAGGGGAGGAAATGGCAGCAGGGTAGGAGCAAAAAGCACATTAGGATCTGCATGTCAAGAATTCCACCTCAAAGTAGCATGGCAGAACTGATTTTGGGTGGGAATGCCTTACCCTTCGGAAATCTTCAACACCATCCTCATGAAGTGAATTTGTAGGTGAAGGGGTGGTTGAAAGACGATCCTCCGGTGACTGGGCATGTGGCAAGATGGTGCCACCCCCTAAGCTCAAACCAAGCTGGGAACTCAGTTCTGACTGATCAATGGTGGTCAACTGGCTATGCCCCATCAAGCCAGATGTCATATCTGTCATGGGTACATCGATTGTAACAGGTGGGTTGGCACTATACTGAGTTCCTATGGAATGGTCCAAGTCCTGAGGGAAACGGAAAGACTAATTACACAGAATATATTAAAAACACTACGAACCCCATCTCCACCCCAAATTCAAGATAGCTTATAAATCCTTTGGTTACCCAGACTGTATCATTATTTAACTCTACATAGATGATATATTAAAAATGAAATTAAAAATATATTAAGCATTTGAAAAGTACAAAAATCAGTAAATTTAGTCCTCTGCATTTAAAGGCCTATTTTTTTTTTTGGTACGGGGAATCAAACTCAAGATTTCACACTTGCCAGGCAGGTGCTTTGCTGCTGAGCTACATCCCCAGCCTCAAAGGCCTATTTCTAAAATAGTTAAAAATAATCCACAGAGTTGGGCATGATGGCACACGCCTGTAATCCCAACAATTGGGAGACCAAGGCAGGAGGATCGCCATGAGTTCAAGGCCAGCCTGACTACAAAGTAAGCTCAAGACCAGCCACGACTACACAGTGAGAGCCTGTCTCAAAAAAATAATCAGAGAAATCTTAATCTTGGACAAGTTAATTTAAAAGGCAAATAAACTTACTTGGCAATCTGTAGGTAGTGACAACACACAGTAAAGAAAAACCTCCCTGTGTATACCTCCTATGATTGTGGGTTTTAACAGTTGTAATACACAGGTAATTATAGTAGAGATGCCTGGCATCAAATACAGAGCATGGAGCTATGCTACTGTTCCTATGTGCTGGAAATCCAACACAGTGGTTTATAACATTATAGTATTAATCCACAATTAATCCTACATTTGGTCCAGACTACTTTTGAATAAATCCTTAATATGCCAACTATCATACATGTTTACTGTGGAACGCAAAGGCCATAATAAAAGGGGGGGGACACCTTTTTCAGAACAAATCAGTTTCATTTCAGGGGTAATCTTGAACATTTAAAATTTTTAAATCACTTTTCAAGTAAAATTGACCCTGATAGTAAATTTCATGTATTTAGGTAAAAATTAAGTCTTTTTTTTTTAACAGACTTTAGCTGAAAAAATAAGAAAGAAGTAATACCCAAGTGTAGTAGACAATAACTTTTGTGTCCCCAACACCATGCCCATGAGCCTGTAGAAGCCTGATAATGTTTAGCCCCTTACCATGGTCAAGCCCCCACTCAGGAGCCCCCCGCCCTGCTCCATCAAGCCATGGGTCATGCCCACAGGCATGTCCAATGTTTGCACCCCATACTGGGCTGAAAAACTGCCATCCTGTGAGGAAGATGGGTCTGCCAGGTCATCAAAGTGGCCAACCACATCTGAGACAGCAAGCGAAGGATCGGAATCCAAGGAGATAGGTGGAATTTCAAATTCCTCATCACCCAAGCTAGGTGTATGGAACGTCTGCAGGGGAAAAAGGGAAAAGCAATTAGTAGTAGGAGGAGGAGCCACATTCTACTAAGTGAAGAACACAGCAAGGTACTAGAGAGAGTCAAAAATATCTGTTTTAGGAAAGAGATTTCTTAGGACCTACTGTATTTTATAAATCTCTTCTTTCTTATGTCTTTGGTCATATGACATACGAGACTGCCAACAACAACTACAATTTTCAGGGCTGGGGATATAGCTCAGCGGCACAAGCACCTGCCTGGCAAGCACAAGGTCCTGAGGTTGATTCCCCAGTGGAGGAAAAAAAAAAAAAAAACAACCAAACTACCACCACAAATTTCAATTGCTTTCTTTCTTTCTTTTTTTTGTCTTTCGTCTTTTGAGACAGGGTCTCACTATATAGTTAAAGCTGGCCTTGAGGTCACTCTGTAGACCACACTGGTCTCAAACTCACAATGATCCTCCTGCCTCAGTCTCCCAAGTGCTGGGATTATAGGCGTGTGCCACCATGCCCACATCAACTACTTTACTTCTTTTCAACTCTGTTTTTTCAACTTTTACCATCTTGGTTGTCCTTTATTATTACTGGTATAACAAATGGTAGCACTATTAGGAACTTGCTTTTATAGCCTGTTTGCCTGTGATGCTTGAAATGTCTAAAAATTCTGATAGCAGTTATTTCATAATTATTACACTTTACTGCTAGACCACAGAAACTCATTGTTTCAGGTTCACTTGAAGCAAATCCTAAAAGACACTATCACAGGAAACTTACACCCCTCTTGCACTTAAAGTTTCCTACCTTTTCTTCATTTTAGAAATTTAATGTTACAAACAAATAAGATTCCCATTGTATGAGCTTTTGAGGAAACCCTAACAATGCTAAGTAAGACAACAGTGAAGAAAAAAACCATCCTACAGTCAAAAGGCAAACTAGTTTAATACCAGTTCTAAAATATAGTTCTAAAAAAAATAAATAAATAAAATATAGTTCTGCTCTGACCAAGTCTTTCTGTAAGAAAGGAAGAAAAAATTACTCAGTCTCTTTCTCTGAGTCCAGCTGAACTAGTAATAATTCACTCTTTCCTTTCTGAATGGGACTACTCATGGAGCTAACAGCAATGTGTGCCCTAAGATATGTTTCCTGCTGGGGTTCCTTTTTGACACCAAAAAACTAAACTGGAGGCATTTTAGTGACAGATCATCCTAAATCACAGCAAGACTTTGGTGTCAAAAAGATCTGGGTTCAGGTCCCAGGTCTGCCATTTACTTTATGACCTTCAGCAAGTTTTCCTTAACTATAAAATTGGGATTTCAATGGTAATTGCCTCAAATAGTTATGAGTGTAAACTCTATTTAGTTCATAAAAGTTATCACACTGCCTGATATACATAATTCCTTGGTAATCATTGTTAATACTGATATCCCAAAAAAACTGATATTCTAATAATTATCAATTTGCCCCCACCCCAGTTATAAATGGAATTTAATAAACTTTAGAGTCTATCAACTGAACACACAACATAGTAAAATACCAACTAATTCAAATTCAATAGGTACCCACATTTTTTCCATGATTTTTTTTTTTTTTTTTTTTTTTTTTTTTGCAGTACTGGGGATCGAACGCAGGACCTTGCGCCTGCCAGGCAGGCACTTATTCCACTGAGCTATATCCCCAGCCCACACCATCATTAAATATTGAATAAGCCTTCTTTAAAGTTTCTCTAGACTGGGAAAAGGCCTCATTAACATTGCTGCCTTTTTAATAGTTATACTGCTGAGAGAGTATTTCTAGTTAGTAGAAAACTAGGGAGAAGAAATAAATGTTTATAGCCAGGTATAGTGGTGCATACTTGTAACCCCAACAAGTCTAGGAGGTCTCTGAGGTAGGAGTCACAAATCCAAGCCTAGTCTGGGCAGTCTAGGCTGGACAACCTGGTGCTTGAGCAAAAAAGACCCTGTCTCAAAATAAAAAATGAAGAGCTAGGTGTGGTGGTGCACGCCTGTAATTTCAGCACTTCGGAGGCTGAGGCAGGAGGACTGACACAAATTCAGGGCCAACCTGGGCTACACAATGAGCTTAATGCAAACCTGAACTACATAACAAAACCCTATGTCAAAAACCAAAACCAGTAAGTAAAAAATAAATGAATGAATAAATGAATGAATATGGTTGAGGATATAGCTCAGTGTGAAAGCCCTGAACCTAATCTCCACTACAGAAGAAATGAAAGTATGCTTGTGAAACCCTCCATCTTTCTGAATCATACTGGTAAAAAAAGTTTCAAAAACAAAAAGATACGTCTATAGGCTTTGTCTCCACATCTTCCCCCTATTTTACTTAACCTGGCAAACGTTTGGGAGCTGCCTGAGATATAATGTGAGCAGCATTTAAAGCACAGAAGGCAGCTCCTGACAGAAAAAACTTTTCCAAGAACTGAGTTTTCCCTGACAATACAACTCATAATTTTTGTTGCTATGTACAAGTTCAAGAGTCTTTCAAAATTCCAGTGTAGGTTCAGGTGATCCTCTTTCAGGAATAAAGCACAAAGATTCTTTACCAGATTCTTAGCCAAACAAACCAACAAAAATTACAGGGACAGGAAAAATCATCTAGGGAAACATTTGCTATATTAATAATTGTAAAACAGTTCTACATTTTCTAAGACACAGACTGCTATGGCAAAACAAAAAATGCCTACCTATCCTTTTCTGCTTACCACAACAAATAAAACAGCAGCTCTGCCAAGATATAGAAAATGGTACTATCTGTTAATGGAAACTCAGAAGGAATAAAAATTCACATCCAAAACAAAGGGCCAGTGTTCTACTCCTCATAAACCATCTGGGTTGCTCTCATGGGCCAGACAAGGGGAGATGCCATTGCAGCAGATCAACAAGGTGTTCTTTCTAAGCACCACCAGGTGGCACACGGAAACAGCTGTTACACAGTACACCATGGCTTTCCTGGTGGGCTTCTGGTTTGTTTAGTTTTATTTCTTCCTGATAAGTATGAGTAGTAAGATAATTACAATCAAGAATACAGAAGGGTACACTACATGCTATAATAAACATAAAGGTTCATTCAAATCTCTCACTATAAGTGATCTGTAAAATTATGAGTAAAATCCAATAACGAACACTTACTTTAGCAGATCCCTTATTTAAATAAATCACACTACACACTGTTGCATATTTTTTAAAAAGTTGGAACTGTAGCAAATATTAAAAGAAAAGTAAGTGGTTTGGACACAGAAGGAGAAAACAGGAATAGGATGCGGTGCCCTTCTTAGCTTTCCTTTCCTTCACTGTTTAATTCACTGGCTTTGGTGGCGGAGCAGTTTGAGAGTTAACTTACAAGGAAGGATGCTTAGATACTGAGAACCAAAAAAATAAAAAATACCATTCCCTCCCTTTCCTCATGCCCCCATACCAAACACACAAACTACTGTATCTTGACTTTTCTTTTTCTTTCTTCTTCTTCTTTTTTTTTAAAGCACTGGGGATTGAACTCACATCTCCCACATACTAAACATGAGCTCTACCACTGAGCTATATATGTATGCATACACACTTAGCCATCATTATTTCTTTAGGTTTTTTGTGTATTTATTTCAGAGAAATTTATTTTAATACCTATTTCTTCAACAATACCAGGGTACCATGGTTCAGTGAGCGGTTTTTTGGCACCGGAAATTGAACACAGGACCTCACACTTGCAAGGCAAGTGCTGTGCCACTGAGCTATAGCCCTGGCCCAGTAAGTTGTTTTTTTTTGTTTTGCAGTTTCAGTACATAATCCAGGCCAGCTTGTACTTCCTACGTAACCCACTGGTCTAGAACTTCACTTCAGTCTCCCAAGTGAACAAGTGTGCACCCCAAGCCCAGAAAAAACGACTGTTCCTTAAAAACTGATGTAATAGTGAAAATGTTAACAATTCAGCCAGAAATCATCCACCAGTCCTCACATTATAAGCGATTTTGCTAATTAAGGATGGATACTTCTGTGACTATTTCCACAAAATGCTTAGAGCACAAATCACAATGAAGAGCCAACCTGAATGAGAGAAACCAAAAGGCTAAATTTCCTTCAGGTCATAGACCTTTCTTCTCTCAAGAAACAGTAACAAATGCTACACTTCCTCTCCAATAACACCCTCGTACTTCACTGAGGTATAATTACAGAAGGTACATAAACTTTAAGTGCATACTTCAACAATATCTTATACATGTGAACACCCAAGTAACTGTCACCCAGACGAAAGACAAACAAAATTTTTACAGAACGTTTCTGTAAAAGACTTCCTCAGGCTCATCCCTCTCCACAAGTATGCAAGTATTGCAAGTATTTTGATGGGTTAATTTTGCCTATCCTTGACTCTTACAAAAATTAATTCATATCCTGCCTAAACTTATTTTTGGTTTCTACTACTAAAAAATGTATTTCTGAGATCATTCAAATCGCATTCACCATTTTACTTTTTATTGTTGTGGAATATCCTTTTACAAATATAATAGTTCTGGTTTATTCTTCTGTGGAAATACATTTGGTTTCCAGTATATAGCTATTAGGAATAAAGTTGCTCTAAAAAAAAAGTTGCCATGAACATACATGTTTTTGGTGAACACACATAATCATTTGTTATGTTTTTATCAAGGGACAGAATTACAAAGTCACAGGTTAGCACGTGCACCTTTAGTAAATATTGCCAGTGTTTCAAAGTAGTTGAAGCCAGGTGTGTTGGTGCATGCCTGTAATCCCAGCACTCAGGAGGCTGAGGCAAGAGAATCGCTGCAAGTTCGAGACCAGCCTGGGATTCAAACTGAGCTCAAGGCCAGCCTGAGTTGCATTGTAAGACCCTGTCTCAAAAAGACCAAAAAAAGAATAGTACTATTTACGGACAAGAAAATGAAAAATTATTATTCTGAAAGTATTCATTTGTTTTGCAGTGCTGGGGACTAACCTGGAGCCTTGAACACCCTAGATACAAGCAACCTACCACTGGGCCACATCCCCAGTATTTTTTTCCAGTACCAGGGATGGAACACCTGGAGCTATATTCCCAGTCTTTTACTTTTTTATTTATTTTTTCCCCCAGTCTTTTATTTTTTCAGCTAGGCTTTCACTAAATCCCTAAATCACTTAGGCTAGGCTTGAACTCGTAATTCTTGCTTAGGCTTCCAGAGTGCTGGGATTACAAGTGTGTGTGGTACACGTCCCCACCTCAGCCAAATATTTATTTTTGTCTTTTTGAGATGGTCTCGCTATGCAGTTCAGGGTGGTCTTGAACTTGCAACGATCCTCCTGCCTCAGCCTCCCAAGTGCTGGAATTACAGGCATGTGCCACCACACCCAGCCCACCCAAATATTACTAAAAAATAACACCTTCACCCACTTCTAAGTTATTTGGTATGGGTTGTGTAAGACCAGATACAACATAAACCATAAAATCATTTACTAAGACAAAGGTTAAAAAAATAACCACTGCCGCAACCACTACCAGTACCAAGAGTGGAGCAGAAGGAATGCACAGTTGTAGTTAACAATGAGAAAATCCTAGGCTAAAGGAAGCTGCAGTAATTGAACCTCAACTTAGAAGAGCTTCCGCCTCCCAACCTCATTAAAATTTATTTTTTATGCTTTGCACTAAAAGGCAGTAAACCCAGGGCCTCTGCACTGAACTACACCCGAGCCCATTTTTAACTTTTCATAGTCAGGAAGCATTGTTCTGGTAGGTTACTACATTGTCCACGTTAGGCTCAAATTTGCAATCTTGTCTCTGCCTCAGAATGCTAAGATTCCAGGGCCACTACATCAATTGATTAACTTTCTTGATGGGTGTGATGGCACACACCTGTAATCAAAGCACTTAGGAGGCTGAAGCAAGATCTCCATGAGTTCAAGGCTAGCTTGCATTACATAGTGAGACCCTGTCTCAAAAAGAAATTCTTAAGCCATCAAACACAGAATAAATTCAAACCCAGAAAGCATCTTTTTTTCTTGTAAATGCTCTATCACTGAGCCATACTCCCAACCTAAATTTTTGATGTTAAAGATGCTCTATCTCACCAGACGCTGTGGTACACATCTGCAATCCTAGCCTTCAGGAGGCTGAGACAGGAGGATCACTGCAAGTTTGATGCAGCCTGGGCTGCATACTGAGTTCAAGGCCAGCCTGAACTACATAGTGAGACACTGTCTCAAAAAACCAAAACCAAAACCAAAACCAAACAAGAGGCTCCACCTCATACAGTTACTTCTTGATTGCTCAATTTCCTAAAAGCAGTAGAGTGCACCTCTGAAAGCTGTTTGTGTACTTTTACTTATTTACTTATTTGTAGCCATGGGAGATTGAACCCTGGGGCACTCTACCAGTGAGTTATGTCCCCATCCTTTTTAAAATTTGTTGAGACAGAGTCTTGTCTCCTGAGTGCTGGGATTAACAGCATGCACCACTGGTCTAGCTTTTGTATTTAATTTTAAAATCTACTTTCATATGAATGAGGTCAATCTATAATCCTCTAAATAATGGTGAAGTGTGGAGACCCAATTAGGAAGAAACTGGCAACGAGGCAATTTTATGTGGGTGAAGTAAATATGAGATTTACTTCAAGTAGTAAAATTAAACCATGGAGACCTCATTAAGAAGAAACTGGTGGTGAGTCTACAAAGAACCCCATGCATTTTAGTTTTATATTATTTCTACATTTTATGTTCATTTACTTTACACTTCCTCCAGTATTGCTGAAAAAAACAGTACAAACTTTTAAAACCAGTAACTGCCCACTATCAATTTAATTTTAATGCGTGAAAATGACAGAAATTACTTTTTTGAGGGGAGTGGGGGGTACCAGGAATCGAACTCACGACCTTGTGCTTGCCAGGCAGGCGCTTATGCCAGTAAGCTATATCCCTGGCCCTAAAGTTTTGTGGTGTTTTTGTTTTTGTTTTGTTTTGTTTCAGGATTTACTTTTGGAAGAAGACACTCAACATCAACTGAAAATTCTCACTACCAAAAAAGATAAAAACTTTCGGGGGCGGGGCGGGATTATCCTTAAAAGACATTAAAACGTTCAAGAGTTTACAGGTCCTCAAAAGACTGGGAAATATTTGTCTCATTCACCTTTCACTTTTATTTTCCCCAAACAAATACATGTCTACAATATGATACCGTTTCAAGAAATATTTTTTCAGGAATATTTTAGGCCCTCATCATCAGCATGATTTCTTCACAACAGCATAAGAAACGATTATCACCGTCTCTTGACGGTCGGGGAAGCTGTTCCTACAAAGGTAATCTGCCTGAGATTCCATCACTCCCAACAAGCACACGTTCTACTCCACTCCTTTCAGTCCTCCGAGTTTTTTTCTACGGCCTTAGCAAAACAAGCTGCTGCCCTGTATGTAAAGGTGACCACTTTTATCAGAGTACATAACGAAAAAGCCTTCCTGCCTACGGATCCAAGCAATAACCGCGTCCAAAGACTGCCCTGCTCCGTAAGCTCCGCCCCTTACCCCGCTTCCCTCCGCAGTTGAGAACCTCTCTTCCTGTCCCACCACAACCCTAAATTGCAGCTATTTCTCCCCGACCCAGGCAGCTTCATTCGGACGCGCAATCTCCACCACGCGCCTCCTCCAACACTCTCTTCCCAGCGTCCTGGTTTTCTAGGGCAGCAGCGCCCGGGCCTCCTCAGCCCCGCGGCGGCTCCCCCAGCCCGCACTCTTCTCAGAGCTCCCAGCGCCCCAGCCCTGGCCTCGGCCCCCGCCTCCCACCCCCGCCAGGTCCGCAGCTCTCGCTCACCTCGGCCCCTGACAGGAAGGGGTGCGAGGGCCCGGTGATCGTCAGGTAATTGTCATTTCCTCCGGGAAACTGCAAACCAAAACAAAGCCGCGGGGTCAAGTTAGGGGGAGCGGGGAGTAGCTTGGGGCGACGAACCCCAACCCCGACCCCGACGTTCTGGTAACAATCCCCCAAGCCCGCTCCCTGGTCCTTTGGTACGCCGCCTCGCCGCCCAACTTCCCGCCTCCGCTTCAACCCAGTCGGCAGCGCTCTCTCGCCGGCCTTCTCAGCGCCCAAGAGCTTACCTCCATCTTCAGACAACCACTCACTCCACCTGAGCCCTCCGTCGCTCCCACCGTCCCTACAGGCCTCCACGTGCGTCACTTCCGTTTGACGTGCGTCGCTCCCCGCTGATTGGAAGGAAACTGCAATGAGTCAACCAGCCGAGAGCGAGCGGACCGAAAAGCTAGCTATCGCCCCCTGGAGCTTGGTGGGATAATGGCACGTAGATGTGCCAGAGGTCTCCCTAGAGGCGGTGTCGGGTACTCCTGACTGAGAGATTTCTGGGGAGTGCAATAGAGACGTGCTCTGGGCTAGAGGGGCCGAAGGGGGGGTGAAGGAACAAAATCGGTAGCTTGAGCGGCTAGAGAGGTCGGAGGTAAGTGGCTGTAGAAGTCGGGCGTACACGGAATACGGAGGAATCGGGACCATGACTTATGCTTATCTCTTCAAGTACATCATCATCGGAGACACAGGTAACCCGCAGCTGGACCGCCTTTAAGGCTGGGGCGGGCACCCGAAGCTCCCAAATCGGGTCTCGGGGGCGGGGCTCCCTTAGTGGGCTGGGCGTTTGGGGAAGTGCGGGCGGGGGCGGGGCGGCCAGCCAGGGGCGGGGCTCCGGCTCCGCTTTGCTGTCCTGGATGCCCGAGTCGCGCAGCCAGGATGTTCCTGGGCCCATCGCCTCCTGCGACGCAACACCTTCTCCTTCAGGAGTGGGGAAGTCATGTCTCCTCCTGCAGTTTACTGACAAGCGGTTCCAGCCCGTCCATGACCTCACAATAGGTAAGTGTACCTATTTGTTTCACAACAGATAAAACCAAACTGCTGACGGGCAACGTTAGCAGCCTTCGATGTTTGAAAAGTCATTCTTCACTACCCAGAACCAGTGCGAGGTTACGGTGTATGAAGAGTGTCTAATCAAACGTCAGTAATGCGGAGTATGAGACTGAAAGGTAATTTTAGAGATGAATGTGAGGTAAGGAAGAGTTGCCTTACGGTGGTTTCCTTCGAATGCAGTTAGTCTATGGAAAGTCTCAGCCTCACTGCTATTCTCTACTGTAAACGTTTATTGATAAAAATCTTAAAAAGTGAAAAACAGAACTGCTTGTTGAAAAACTCATCTCCGATTTGCCATAATTCGTGGCAGTTTCACCCGTGTTTTTCAAAGGAAGCACCAATACCTGGACTTTTTCGTGTTGGAGAAGCAGTAGCAAATTGATGGGCCTTCCCAGCCTTGTATGAAAAGGCAAATGAATCTAGTAACTTTTCGTTAAAAAAGAAAACTCTCGTTAGCGTATCCTTCTTCACATCCAAAGAACTAGTACTCCATTGTATTAAAAAAACCACATTTTTCTTCATCTATTCACCAGTTAATGGGCACCTGGATTGTTTCCGAAATTTGGCAATTAAAGCCGGGCATAGTGACACATGTCTGTATGTCTTTCTACACCTTCCCTCCCGACCTCGGCCCCTTTCAGTGAAGGTTCCCAGTGGTACCGTGTGTGTGTGTGTGTGTGTGTGTGTGTGGTCACCAAGTAGGTGCACACTAGCCCTTAGGACAAGGTAGATGAGTGATCTTCAGCATGCGAATTCATCATGCTACTTGCAAAGTACTGTTTGAAAATAGGAAGTAGGATACATTCTCTGACTTGTCTGGTGTTTTTAATGTTAGTAACTAAGTTTTGGCCTGACATTACTTTGGTGCAAGATTGCCGGTTTTCATAGATTCTGAGGGAGGCTCTTTCCAGTAAGTGCTGGGAATTATTGGTGATCTTGAATGTATGGTTTTGAGGATCTATTTCTGCTCTCTCTGTTTCTCATTTTTTGGAGTTTTTATTTTGGGGGGAATGATTGAGGGTCTTGCTATGTAGTTCAAGCTGGGCTGGAACTTACCACATAGTCCAGGATGGCCTCAAAATCCTGGCAGTCCTCCTGCCTCAGCCTCCCAAGTACTGGGATTGCAGATATTGGCCACCATGCTAGGCTTTTTTCTTTTTCTCCTAATTGTCCTAGGGACTGAACCCAGAGCCTTACCCAAAATAGACAAGCACTGTACCACTAAATTACAGCCTTGAGACCATAATTTTTTAACTCTAGAATATAAATGAGGAAAGGTAAAGGAACACAAAATCTATTGCAGCAAATGAGCAGCAGTCACGAGCCGCGTGGGACCGAGCACTGCTATTAGAGCACTTTAAGGAAAAGCAGCAACTTTCCACTCCACATGTCTGCTCATGAGACTCACCTTCTCTCTCTTGGCCTCCCCTGACAGGTGTGGAGTTCGGAGCCCGTATGGTCAACATTGATGGAAAACAAATCAAGTTACAAATCTGGGACACGGTAAGAGATAACAAAACCACTCATCTCCTGACAAAGATCTAACTGTAACAGTGAAAGCTGGTGCAGGGGAAAAGGGTGATAATCAGGGTGCTACTGTTGGTGGAGATGAAGTAAGGAGGAATGAGGTCAGTGGTGTGGGTAAGCTTTGATCCCGTCTGTTACAGTGACAGATTCTGAACCCCACATCTTTATGTTTTTAAGCACCTGATTAATATACTAATTTATAATAAAAAACCCAGTATGTTTGCAGAGTAAAAGTGTATTTGTTTGTTTGTATGGTGCTTGGAATCAAACCCTGGGCGTTGTGCATGCAAGGCAAGAACTCTACCACTGAGCTACATCCCCAGCCCACTGCAGAGTAAAGGTAAATGTCCTTTTATGCACACAAACTCCTTTTCTCTCCCAACTTCAGTTGCTGTTCTACCAGAGGAACCCACTATTAATGAGTTTGTGTGTATGCCTTCAACTTCTTATATACATTTAAATTCTTACATATAAATATATGATAGGTATTTTGTTTTTCTAGTACTAGAGATATTTTTTACTTTGAGACAGAGTCTGCCTAAATCACTAGATTGCCAGGCTGGGCTCAAACTTCCCAACCTCCTGCCTCAGCCTCTCAGAACTCTCACATTGCAGGCGTTACTGCCATGGTGGGCGTGGTTTTGTTTTCTTAGTATTTATATGTGTAAAACTGTGACAGAGTAGACCTAGCGGTGCTTTTTAGTTTAACAGTCTGTGTTTTAGAGACTTTGCTGCATTAGTACACATAGATCTACCCCATCCCTCTCACCACTGCCTAGTCATGGAATAAACCATTCCTTTAGCCTTCCTCTCACTGATGGAAATGCAAGTTGTTTTCTCTATTACAGAGTTTCATTGAACATTGTTATTTACTGTGTCTTTATAGAAATGTTATAGAATTTCTGTGTAACACCTACCCAAAATGGAAATTCTGGCTCAAAGGTTGTACATATTTTAAAGTTTGGTAAATGTGATGCTGCCAAAGGTTAGCATGGCTTACTATAATTTTGCTTCATCTAGGGAAATTGCTCTCGTGCAGTATCTCATTTGATTTATGCTATTTTTCCTCAAAGGCAAATATCTTAGTTTCTATTTTAAGTTAAATGGAGCTAACAAATAGTTCTTACTTTCTGCTAGAAACTCTTTTGTTTTTCTTGCTTAGTTCTTACCGATTCTTTTTTTTCCTCAGAACTGAGACCTGAAGCCATTTTATGTAGATAAAATGAGCAAATTATTTTTCCTTTTGCTTCTTTCTCTTTTTCTCCTCATTCAGCCCACTCTTCCCCACCCCCACTGCTCTTTTGTAGCTCTGTAGCTCTTTTCTGGTTTTTGGATGAGCTGATTAATCAGATGCTTTTAATTAGGATGATACTTGCTTATGTATTTTTTGGTTGTATTTTCAAGCATTTTAATAAAATTTTGCCCTTCTGATCAGACTTTTCTTCTTAGTCTTTTGGACTGTCCTAATTATAAGAACATGGATCACTTTACATATCTAACTATAATTAACTCCAGCCACATACTTCTATAACTTCCAAAATTGCTTCATTTGCCAGTTTTTGTTTTTTAGTAATTCCCCCATAAAGCCTAAGAAATACTACTCTAAAGCTTGGTGTGGTGGTGCATGCCTGTAATCCTAACACTCAGGGTGCTGAGGCAGGAGGATCATTGTGAGTTTGAGGCCAGCTTGGGCTACAAAGTGAGCTCAAGGCCAGCCTGAACTGCATAGTAAGACTGTCTCAAAAGGATGGAAAAAAAAAAAAAGAAGAAATACTACTAGATTTGTTGTCAAGGTTTACTTTATATATGAATTTGTAAGCATCTGCCACATATTTCTTTCTTTTATAGACAAGGCCCGGTATTTTCTGTCACATAGCTATTGCAACTTACCTCTTCCTTTTTTTAATAATGTTCTCTCCCCACCCGTCCGAGATTTATTTATTTATTTATTTGGGTACTGGGAATCGAACTCACGACTTCAGCTTGCTAGGCAGGTGCTGTGCCGCTGAGCTTTACCCCCAGCCCAGCAACTTGCTTCTTATCCTCTGACTTTTTTGTATTTCCTATGAAGGGAGATTTGGCCCACTATTGAGGCCGCAGCATGAATTCTGAGGAGGTGGCAAAGGGTGAAGCTGTGGTCCAGATTGGCATAGGCTAGATTCTGCCTCTTCAGTCTCCAAAATGGATGTTTTGATGCCAGGAGAAAAACCCAGTAGGTGCCAGTTAGTGCTGTAGTCATGGTCATGTGTTGGCTTCCTGACTCGCCCTCCCTCCCTTCCTTCTTCCCTCCCTCCCTCCCTTCTTAAGTTCTTATATGAGACTTGGTTGGATTGTGAAATAAGAAGGTTGAGACAAGCCCCTGTGTGTCCATCCAAATGACCTAATTCATTCCTCTTCCCTTCTTATAACTGTTTAGAGACTATATTAATCCTTACTGAATAACAAGGAACAGGTTTCAGAATCCTGTGGTTTTCTACTTAATTTGAAAATTTTAAGAGATTTGTATCTGTAACGTAATGTGTCTTGTCTGCCATTTCCTATGTAAGCCCAGGCATTTCTCTCCATCAGCACTGAAATCCTACCCATTGCTTAGCACCTTGGCATCCACTTTACCATCCCATTCCCTCACATGCTCACAAAGCCACCTTATGTGAAAATGCTTAGGAATTACATGGTGGATATTTTATTTTATTTTGGCGTGGGATTGAACCCAGGGCCTCAAACCCTGGTGCTCCCTACTGTCAAGGTGCTACTCGAGTCCCATGATGAATATTTTAAAGGAATCAGGTTATTCAGAATTTTTAGTTGTGCTTTTCTGTATTGAAGAGGATTTAGAGAACCTTGCTACTCTTTATTTCTGTATTGCTTTTTTGCTGTGTGTGTGTGTGTGTGTGTGTGTGTGTATGTGTCCTCAAATAACCATGTTCATGAAGAGGCATTATATTATAGCTAATATAAAATATTTATTAATCCCAAATTCATTTGTATTTTACTTTGGAATGAATTTGATTCTTAGGAAAAGTATATCTCACTTTTTTAGGAGTCAGTGCTGCAAACTCTTATCTTAAAAGGATGATAGGACGCTGCCCCTTGACAATCCCAAAGCCATGTGTTCTCTTTATCAAACCCCATCTTTTTTTGTTGTTGTTGTTGTGGTTTTTTTTTTTTTTTTGGCGGTACTGGGGATCAAACTCAGGACCCTGCGCTTGCTAGGCAGGTGCTTAGTCCACTGAGCTATATTCTCGGCCCCCTCCCATCTTTGTTATTTGCCTCTTCAGAATTTTCACTAGAGATGGGCAGGGCTATGTGAATCTGATGGAGACCAGTCTAAGCTGAACTACTCATTCTATCTGGCTTTTTGGCTCACAAACTGGTTCATAAGACTGAGATAAAGAAGTAAATTGATTTGATTTTTAAAAGATTTTCCAGGGACTTGTTAGAGTTAGTTTCAGCTGTAAAGTTTAATGCTTCGATGTAATTCAACTATCATGTGGGCCTCCCTTAAACTAGTCTCTTGTAGCCCATGGGTGAAGTAGAGAAGCACTTTCAGTGATAGCAAAAGAGAAGTAAGAGCAAAACAAGACCCAAATAACGCATGACACAGAATAGTTAGGGAGTAAAGACAAACGCTGTACGTAGCCAGGTATGGTGATGCATCCCTGTGATCCCAGCACCTGAGAGGCTGAGGCAGGAGGATCACCTCATGTTTGAGGCCACTGCACTACATAGAAACACCCTGCCTTAAAAAGAAAATAAAACTTTTTAAAGTGACCTTCTGGAAGGCAAAATTGTGTTTAAATCTTAAAATAGTATTGCCAGCAAGGGGCTTCAGGATATTTACTTTGGGATTCTTACATTCTAATTCACTAAAATGTGGCTTTGTTGTTGTGTTTTGATACTGAGAAGTTTTGGGTACTGGTATCCAGTGCTTCATGAATGCCAGGCAAGCAGTCTACCACTGAGCTACATTCCCAGCCTTGTATGATTCTTATATAAAGAGAGTCTTAACTGGGCACAGTGGTGCATGACTGTAATTCCAGCACTCTGGAAGGCTGAGGCAAGATCACAAATTGATCCCAGCCTGGCCAGTTTAGTGATTTAGCAAAAACCTCAAATTTAAAAAAATAAGGAAGGAAGGGAGAGTATACTGAACTGGATTTATTCTTCCCATTCTGAAATCCTGATTTAGGTTATATGTTCAATGGCTAATATTAAAAGAAAATTTGTGTATGTGATAGGAAGTTTTTAGGTCCTCAGTTTAAGTGACAACTCCAGCCCTGCCTTATGGCCAGTTACTGAGCTTGCCTGAGGCTTATTTCCCCCTTTTTCAAAGTATCTGGCTTTGAAAGCCAGTAGTATCTGGCTCAGGGGTACTCAGAGAATTAAATAAGGTAGTATATGTAGCAGAGCCCCTCCCCCCCGGCCCTTTTAAAAAACTTGTAAGTTTGAAATAGGCCCTTGCTAGATTCCCCAGGTCTCAAACTATAGTTCTGCTGCAGCCTCCTGAGTAGCTGGATGTGAGCTACTGACATGTGGCTTTGTAATTGTGGGTCTTACCACACTGTGTCTGCCAAAAATGGTTTGACATAATGTTATAGTGTTGTCATTAACATTATCATTATTATTGGTACTGTGTAGAAAGTCACTTATCTTTCTATATTCTCATCTTAGATCTCCTGTCTAGGATATCTAACTTCCCAAATTTTATGTAATGATAAGAGGATAAACAATTTCAAAAATACAAAAAAAATTTTAATGGGAATCCATGTACCAGATATTGTTATGTATGTATGTATGTATGTATGTATGTATGGTACAGGGGATCAAATTGAACCCTCGCACTTGCCAGGCAGGTGCTGTGCTGCTGAGCTGTATCCCTAGCCCTTCTGTTATTATTTAAAAGATATTTTTGCTTCTCCTTTAAGAAAACAAAAACTCTTACATCAAGAAAGCAAAAGTACCTAGGGTATGGAAGAAATACTTATTCAGTCATAAATAAATATTTTTGCCCAAGTAGAAATGAGATTAGAGTATAAAAGTTGAAAGTGGTTTTGAGGGCCAGGTGTGGTGGCACACACCTGTAATCCCAGCACGTGGGAGGCTGAGATAGGAGGATTGTCATAAGTTTGAAGCCAGCCTTGGCTACACATTGAGTTTGAGGCTAGCCTGAATGTCATAGTGAGACAGTGCTGGGATATAGTTCAGCAGCACAGTGTCTGCCTGGCAAGTGCAAGGTCCTGAGTTCGATTCCTGGTACCAAACCCACCGCTCCAAAAAAAGTGGTTTGTTTTGTTTGAGACAGCTTCTTGATATGACCTCAAACTCATGAGGGTCCTCTTACCTCAGCTTCTCAAGTGCTGGGATTACAGGATTACGCCACACACACTTGAATTTCTTAAGGAAAGCGCTGTTAAGTGCCTTGGGCCTGTTTTGCTGTTCCTGACGCTGTTGCATGACAGGAACTCAGTGAGGGATAGCTGTGTAGTCCTGCCATTATCTCAGGAGCACTAAAGGTCAGTGGCATACATTCAATTTGATTTTTCCGTATCTAATTCTCGACATTGATCCGTTGGAGCGAAGTGTTCATTTAACAGGAGATTGGCATTCTCAGATAATTTTCCTGTTTTACAGATAAAGAGTCAGGAATAGAAAAGTGAATGTGATGTGTTTAATACACTTGAGATTGAAAATACAACTCACTCCAAGTTTTCAGTCCCATTTCCAGTTGTTCCTTGGGCACACAGGAAAACGTGTGCGCAGCTCTTTGGCATCCCGCTCCTGTGGGTGCCGCTGGCGTTCAGCAGCTGTAGCTAGGGGTGTTAACGCATCCAGAACTTTGCTGGACACTCCCATAGGAACAGTAACTGACGCATGGCACTCTCATTTAAATCATTTGACTTCTTACTTGGCCCTCTCTCCCTGGGCAGGTATGTTTCCTTTCCCAAATTCTCTTATCTAATGGAAGTTCTTTCTTTAGTTATGTACTTCGTGTTAGGGCGGCAGGTGACCAAGTCATTTCTCTGGAAATAACCTCGTTGTGTTGGGATGTTTTGTTGCCGTGTCAATGGGACAGGCTGGGCAAGAATCCTTCCGCTCCATCACCCGTTCCTACTACAGGGGAGCAGCAGGAGCACTGCTGGTGTACGACATCACAAGGTGAGCCCGCTCTGGCGCGTGGGCGGCACGCTTCCCCGAGTTCCCTAGGTGTTCCTTCTGCATTGACTGGTTCTGTTTAGGAGACTAGCTATATACATAAAACAGTGTCCCGTTTCTTATACAATCGCAGTTGCTTTGGCTTTTGAAATGGCCTCTGACCAACTTTCTAAACTTCTCTGCTGCAGGCGTGAAACGTTCAACCACCTGACCTCATGGTTAGAGGACGCGCGCCAGCACTCCAGCTCCAACATGGTCATCATGCTGATTGGGAATAAGTGGTGAGAGGTTTATCTTTATGAGTGATAGTTAGCAGGAGCCACCTAGGTGCTCTGTGAACATTGGTTTTCTTGGTCTCCAGATATATTGTACAGTATACATAACAGAACACACCTATTGTAGCTGTTTGGGTAGAGGTACAGATTCGGGAGTATTGGCATCTCCCTTGTCTTTACGTAACTCATGCATAATAAGTGGAAATCTTGTCAATTTGTCCTAACACTTACTCCTGGACCTTTTCATGGTTGAAAAACTGGAAACCTAATAAAAAGAGAAAAACTCCTCCAGGCATGATAGTACACAGCTGTAATCCCAGCACTTGGGAGACTGGGGCAGGAGGATTGCCACAAGTTTGAGGCCAGCCTGAATTACAGAGCAAGACCTTGTCTCAAAAAGAAAAAGAAAAACTGGAAACCTTCGAAATGAAAATTTCCAGTTTAAAAAAATATCCTCCTGCCTCAGCCTCCCAATTGCTGGATTACAGGTGTGTGCCACCACGCCTGGCTCCAATCTTACTTTTTGTCAGCCTTTTAAAAGTCTTTTCGTGCCACTTCATTCCCTTACTCCATCCTGGTTCTTTTTCTCTTGGGACTGTCTGAACCTACTCGTCACCGTCTCCAGTCCCTGGGCAGAGAAAGGAGCTGAGTGAGAGTAAGACATCTTTGCTCTCACTGTTCCTGGTCTCCCTCTTTTTGTGGGTTAATTTCAGCTAACGATAATCATCGCTCCAAGAAGGAAAGTTCTACCACATTCCTGCCTTCTGGCAAATAGTGTTTCCCTTTCATTATCTCTGCTTTGATCTCCTGGATCTCATTTGGAAAAGAAGCATATAAACTTTGGGCCAGGCATGGTGGCACATATTTGTGATCCCAGCACTCAGGAGGCTGAGGTGGGAGGGTCATTGCGAGTTCGAGATCAATCTGGGCTACATAGTAGCTCAAAGCCAGCCTGAACTGCACAGAGGGACCCGTCTCAAAAAGATTAAATAGATAGATAAACAAATAAATAAATGCATGCTTTGAGTGGCAGTTGGGCTTATCTAACACTTAATAAACTTTTCTTCCTTAATAGAGTAAGGTATTATCATTAGGCACTAAGCAGCTGTCCTAAATCTAAAGAATATTTTCTAAGGCTAGAGAAATGAGTAACGCTATGGAAGACAGTATCACTTAAGCTGCTATGAGGTTCTTTCAGAGTGCCCTCTTTTCTTTTTAATCTCTTGCAGTGACTTGGAGTCCCGCAGGGATGTGAGGAGAGAGGAAGGAGAGGCCTTTGCTCGGGAGCATGGATTGATCTTCATGGAGACTTCAGCCAAAACGGCCTGCAATGTTGAAGAGGTACTGCTTTGGAGAAAGTAGGGAGAGTTCTTCAGAGGAAACACCATTGTCTTCATGGAGGTGCTGAGAACTGTCTGCTCTAGTGTGGCATGGGTACAGGCAGGGCGTCTTGTGAGCCGAGTGACTAAACATGTCCATTGAAGGGAACTGTCCCAGTATCTTTACCTCGATTCCTAAGGTTTTACTTTTTGTTCAGGAAGTATTAATTGATAAATGGAAATTAGACATCACTATGACTTGGAAATTACTTTGTTGAGGTCTAGTGGGTTCTGCTGCCGTCATTCCCAGTCCTTAGCGCTATCTTCAGTAACTAACAGAGAAGAGAGCATGCTTCTTTTGTCTGCAGAGGCCGCCAACCTGGGAGTCCTAGGAGTACCTTGGGTCCTTAGCAGAACAGGGTGTAACTCTTTTATCTTTCTAAACTACCATCAGCGGTTTTTACAGAAGCATTTTTGGGGGAGGGGGAATCTGTATTTTTGCTCCCATCTAGTGATTCCTAATTAATCTTTGAAATCCAAAGAGGAATAATATTTGTGTTCTCTTTCCCTCATTTGTTTACTTAAACTTAAGACTAATAAATGATTTTTTGTCTCCCTCAGGCTTTCATTAACACAGCCAAAGAAATCTATAGGAAGATCCAGCAGGGTTTATTTGACGTTCACAATGAGGTGAGAAAGGGCGGCTGTGGTGGAGTGCTGACTGGTAACTGTTTTTTTCTGAACAGGGGCAGAAGAAGCCTAGAGTGTAAGCATTCCCTAAATACTAACTGTACCTCTACCAGTTCAAGCTGTTTTGTCTTTTTAACAAAGATACATAGATACGTGTCATCATTGTCCCTTTTTAAGTCCAACACCTGGAATGCTTAAGAGATTATTAGTAACTGATTTAAAAGACTTGTATAATGTGGCAGTTTTTCTTCTCAAACTCAGTTTTCTTTTCTTTCTTTTCTTCTTTTTAGTACCAGAGATTGCTGCTTTTTTGCACCCTTCTTAAGGTGCATTGTTGAACTTAATTTTCATAGCTATATGTGAAATTAAGATTTGATAAGTGAGAAAAGGAGTACCTGGTGCAATGGCACATACTTGTATTCCCACCTACTCAGGAGGCTGAGGCAGGAGGATCACAAGTTCAAGGCCAGTCTGGGCAACTTAGATCCTGTCTCAAAATAGATAGTCCTATATGTTCTTCACTCCGATGGCCCTTCCAAAGCTAAATTTTGGGGGGCCAGGGATATAGCTCAGTGGCATAGTACTTGCCTGGCAAGCATGAGGTCCTGAGTTCAATTCCTGGTACCAAAAAAAAAAAAAACACCAAAACTAATTTTTTTTTGAAGGGGAAGGGCTGGGGATATAGCTTAGAGCTCCTTCAGTTCAATCCCCAGTACTACCAAAAAAACAAAATGCAGTGGGAGGGTGGAAAGAGAAGTACCGTATTAGCATCTGATTCTTTTATGTTTGGTCCGAGAGTGTGTTCCATGGAAATGGCCCTTCTGAGTAACTAGGAATTGCATTTTCTCACACTCTGGAATAAAGTATTGAGTCTTAGCTGAGCATGTGGTACACACCTGTAATCCCAGCTTAGGGAGAAGCTGAGGAAGGAGGGTCAAAAACTCAAGCTCGGCCTGGGCAATTTGCAGACTTAGATCCTATTTAAAAGGGAGGGGATATAGCTCAGTGTGAAGACCCTGGGTTTAATCCCCCAATACTACAGAAAAAAGGGGGGGCACAAGAATACATGAAGCAATATTCCTCTACTTGTATCTGTTAGGCTTTTAAAGTGGTATCATTTAAAATTCTGCCAGGCGTGGCGGCTCACACCTGTGACCCCAGCTAACCTAAGCTACAGTGTGAGTTCAGGACCAGCCAGGCTACACAGTGAGATGCTGACTCACGAAAAATGAGACCTGTGACCACACTACACAGAAGCAGGGGCATCGCCGCTTGACACAGTGAATGAAAATGAACCAAGAGTCATTTAACCAGCGGCAGGAGCACAAAAGCCACCTCTGATTATTTTTTAAATTTAATTTTCCTTTCATGTGGTACTGGGGGTTGATCCCAGGGTCTTTGCACTGTGCTACGTCCTCAGCCCTTTTATAAAACCTTTTGAGCACCTGCTTCAGTAGCACGTATACTTTGAGACGGGGTCTCTCCGAACTGCACAGGCCTGGGTCACTTTTGAACCTCAAGCCGCTGCTTCCAGAATCATCTGTGACTCTCACAGCACAGCTTGGCCTCTTACACGCAGTTGTCATGGAGGACTGACCTACAACAGTTTGGCCAGGGCACATGGTTACCTGCCAAGGATGTATCTACTTTTAAGCGTAACTAAGGATTTCTCCTTTATCACCTTCCTTTGCTCCATTCACTGTAGTCCTGAGGTGAGAACTATTGCCTTTTTTATTTTACAGGCAAATGGTATCAAGATTGGGCCCCAGCAGTCCATCTCAACACCCTCCGGACCTGGTGCCTGCCAGCGGAGCACTCGGGACACACGGTCTGACTCTGGCTGCTGCTGAGCATCTGGCCCGAACCCCTCCCCCCTTCCTCGAACAGCTCCAGCTCAATAGGCTTAAAGAAAGAGGTCTTACTTGCTTTGGCTGAGTACAACCTCTTCTCAAGGTGTGGTGTTTGCCTTTCCACTCAAAGACCAGGGGAGAATCGGGGCCCATACTGACCTGTCCTTCTTCAGGGACGTGAGCATTCCCTATAGACTCGGGCTCTTTTCATCCTCATTTTAATTTATAAAATGTTAGGGTCAAAGTTGGTTGTCATAGTAGTTCAAAAATAACTTCATAAACATACACATGCTGGGGCTGGGGATATAGCTTAGCGGCATAAGTGCATGCCTGGCAAGCGTAAGGTCCTAAGGTAGATTCCCGGTACCAGAAAAAAAAAAGAACATCCACATTCTGTTCCCCACTAGGACTAAGGGTGGTAAGAAGGGTCAAGGAAGTTCTGCTTGAACACTTGAGATTACCAGGCTCTGGCTTGCCTTTTGAAGACCATCCTCTGCTTAGGAATTTCATGGGTTTCTTTTCAACTCTGTTGCCTTCAAGGGTCTACTCCATCGGAGCTCTCCCCCAAGGCAGTTGCTTCGCCTTGCCCTAGGAAACTGAGAACTTCTCCCCTAGCCCATTGCTAGTGTCTGTCTCATAGAGGAACTGCCAAACTTTGAGAGCTGTGGAGTTGGCCTGCATGGCCATTTAGCCTCACCCAAAACACACATGCATTCCCTGTTCATTTGTTTTAGGGACCAGCTCAAACTGCAGCATCTTTCACCAAATTGACCTCCACTGTTCAAACCGTCACACTTCTTAACCTGGCCCATGTGAGCTTTCTACCCTAATCACGCTGCTCTGCTTACCACACCCGCCACTTTCATCCCTCTTTATGTTCCTTTGCACATGCTGTACTCTACAGACACATTATAACACTATAATCAAAAGACCAACGCTTTTCCCTTTAGGAAGGCTTCAGTGACTGACCTAAGGACTTCAAGCGATTATTGCCACATTATCCCTTAGCTTTCGTGCGTTGGTTATTGAGAGGGGTATTTATTTGTAAATAAATGTGTATCACTTTGTACATATGTTGGTAGTTGTCTCGCATCTGGGACTTCTCTCATTTAGGCTGTAAGCTCTGTGAGAGCAGGACCCATGCCACTCCTTTATTTTTATAAACCACTTCCCCACTGGCTGGTCACAGTGCCTAGTGCTACCCATTATGTGACCATTAAATCTGATTGACATACTTCAAAACTTCAAATTTTAGACTTTGGAGAAAGCAAAAGGCCTTACAGTGATCTCTTCATAATTTCGCCTGTCTCTCCTGTCTGATTGCCCCAGGTCCGTCCGCCGCTCCCCCCTTTCCTTTCTATGGCTCGCTGCCCCCGCTCTGTGCTGGGCACAGGAAGGCCACCTGCTGCCACGCAGCCGGGAGTGTGGGTCCTGTGCCGCTGTGTTTGAGCGTGTGAAAGTGTCTCAGCCACAGCTGCCTCCGCCTCACGCCTCACAACAGCCTCCGGGTCCGTTGCTTTGTTGCTTAATGTCTCTTCCACAGCACTGAGGTCTCTGAACTTTTCTAATTTTTGTTGTTAACGAATTGTTTCATTATTAAATATATGCATGTATCTAAGCTGTTTATATTCCATGTGTCATTTCTGCTAAATTCCCAAAACAAGTAGATACTGTCCTGCTTGGGTATTGTACCACAGAAGCGAGGAAGCCTCCTTCTTGGGATTTGTTTACACTGGATTCTTCCCCTACCAGCAGCTGTAAGGGTTAGTACCGCCCTAGGGAGAGAAGGCATTTGTGGTACTACCTTAATTATGTTTTTACCTCATTCCAAAAAGGATTTGAGGTTACTGAATTTGGAGTTATTCTGCTCTGTTGTCCCAGGGTTAAAATTAAGTATAATATTACAATGTCTTTCTTTTTTATGGTACTGGAATTAAATTTAGGACCCTCTGCTTGCCAGGCAAGCACTATGCCATTGAGCTATATCCCTGGCCCACACTTTCTGTATAGACTTTTTTCTTTGGAAGTTCTTCAGCAATTAGAAAGCATTGTCATATTGGTACGAGGCAGCCTTCTGCTGCTTTCATAGTTACTAATGGATACCATTTTGATATTTTGCAGCATTAAAAAATCTTTATAATCTTTAGTTATAAATCTTATTCAAATTTATAACATATTACTTTATAACTTTCTATGCTTGGATATTCCCTCCATTGGAAACAGGAGAATCAAAAATATCCCAAATTCATGACCTGTATTTGTGTCAGCTGGTCATAAAGAATGAGGAGGGCGGCTCTCCCACCCCTGTGTGTAGGTCAGTAGTTTTTTTTTTTTTTTTTTTTTTTTTTTGCGGTACTGGGGATCGAACTCAGGACCCTGCGCTTGCCAGGCAAGCGCTTATTCCACTGAGCTATATCCCCAGCCCGGTCAGTAGTTTTGAGAGGTTACCTGTGTGTTGATTGGCTTGTGAAGGCCCAGAACGGGAAACCACGTAGTTTATAGCAAAAGGGTAGTGTAGGTGGCAGAAACTACTGGCTGAGGTACCCCCCTTTCTGTAATGCCAAAAACCAGTTCTTTTGATGGTAGGTCTATTCTGTACCAGACAACCAGGAAAATAGGGTGTTATTCCAGAGCCCAGTGGTAATTAAGAGCATAGCTGAAGCCAAGCACAGTGACGGATGACTCTCAGCACCCTGGGACCTGAGGCAGGAGGATGACAAGTTCAGGCCCAGCCTGGGCAGTGCAGTGACTCACGAGATTCTCAAAAAATAAAATTTAAGGAAGGGCTGGGATCTGTGCAAAGGCCAAGACTTCTAATTGTTTCTGAGCGGTCGTGTATGACCATTTATGATACTGCTTGGGAAATTAATCTTGAAAGACTGCCTTCATGAGGTTTTGAGAACAAAATTTTAGTGTATGTTTGGAGTACATGATGATCACATGGTAGGAACTTGATACTTGTAGACAACACATCTTAATGTTTTTATTCCTTTCTTCTCTTCTCCATCTCTTGGTCCCCTTCTCATTTGCAAAAGGTCTCCCTTTTCCCTATTATCTTTTATTCTGCTCTTTATTTACACTTTGGGTTTCTCTCCTTATTTTGTCTTTTTGAGACAGGGTCTTGCTATGCAGTTCAGTCTGGTCTTGAACTCACAACGATCCTCTTGCTTCAGCCTCCCGAGTGCTGTAGAGTGCTGGGATTACAGTCGTATGCCACCTCGCCTGACCTCAGCCTCCCCAAGTGCTGGATTAAAGGCGTGAGCCACTATGCCCAGCTGGGTTTCTCATGTAAGAGAAACCATGAGATTTTTAGATTGTGTCTGATTTATTTCACTTAACATGATGGTCTCAAGGTGCATCCGTTTTCCTACAGGTGACTCAAATGTATCCTTCCTTCCCGAGGTTTTAAATACTTCCTGTACCAAAATGTAATAAGCAGTAGAGATTTAGATTAGGAAATACAGGAACACCATTCTCATTGAATGTACTTCCACCTATAATGAAAATATTTCCTTTCCTTTGAATGCCAGTGAAGACGACGACTTTGGCACTGTCTTTAAGGTTGCCCCTTCATACTGGTCCCTCTCCTGATACGTAATTTCTCTGCAGGTCTGGATTCAATTCCCAGTACTGCAAAAGAAAAAAAAAAATGGTATTCTTCCTTAAAGTTTGTTATTTTCAAGTGACTCAGTAATCTATCCTGCCCAAATCAGAACACTGGAAACTTTGCAAGTAAAAAGACTTAAGTGTCTAGGATAGATAAATAACCTGTGTTAGGCCAGGCGAGGTGGCATACGCCTGTAATTCCAGCACTCAGGAGGCTGAAGCAGGAGGATCGTTGCGAGTTCGAGACCAGCCTGGGCTACAAAGTGAGCTCAAGGGCAGCCTGAACTGCATGCCTGACCCTGTTTATAAAAGATTAAAAAAAAAAAAAAAAAAAATATATATATATATATATATATATATATACACACACACACACACACACACACACAACCTGTGCTCCTCTGTGAGGTATTCAGAAAGGATAACCGGTGAACTAGTTAACACCTACCCTTATTTGACTGATTTCTCACTCTGCAGTTCAGGCGGGTCTTGAACTCACCGTGCGGCTCAGGCTCGCCTCAAACTCACAGCAGTCCTCCCGTCTGAGCCGCCCAAGGGCTGGGATTACAGGCGTGCACCACCACGCCCGGCTCCTTTGCTTTTACAAAACCTCACCACTCCTGCAGTTCAGAGAGTGGCGGTGTTTGCCTCTAACCCGGTTTAGCATTTTTCCAGAGTTCCCCATCTGACTGAGGGACAGCACGACTGCATAAGAGACTCCGCGGCAGAGACCTGAGACCGGACCAGCTGCACAGAGCACTGGAACGGGCTTCGATCTTCCAAGTCCTTCTCCCCCTCCCGCCCGCAGAGCGCTGGCCGATCCAAGATGGCGTCCCAGAAACAGGTAATTTAAGTGTTGTCCCTGCGTAGAGCGCCCCCAACGGCGGGGGCCAAATAAAGATGCGAAAGGCCCGCCCACCCGCGAGCTGAGTCGGCGGCGGCGGCTAGCCAGGTTCTATTTTCAGTCCGGCATATCTGTGGTCGCCCATGGATCCTTCCCAGCCCTTTAGGACTTCCCCCCCGAGAGACTTCCTGGATGGCGTTCACACTAGCGCTCTGGCAAGGGCCGCTGCGATTGGCGGGTGGGAGCGAAGTGGGCGGGCCGCAGGGCGAACGGACTACTAGCAAGGTAGAGTGAGGCGAGGGTTGGCCTCGCTTCGCCGGAAGGCGCCTTGTTCTCCGGGAGGGCGAGTGGAAACGCTGGCCGGGAACGAAGCGCAGGACTGGCTCAGGTAGGCTTCCTGCTCACGCCTGCGCCTGGGCGCTGGTGCGGAGACTTCACCAGAGGTCGGGCCGCGGGCGATCTGCGTAAATCGGCCGCATCCGGCTGCCCGCGCCGCTAGCTCCCCGGCGTGGCGATCGGGTGCTGGGAGATGCTCCGGGCTGAACCATTCTCCTTTGTGAGAGGCCGCGGGGTCGGAGCGCGGCCGGCGCGGGCGGACGGCTCGGACCTCCGCGTAGCATGGAGAGCTTGTCATTGCCTTCCTGGGCGTGGTGTACGTTTAAGACGGCGCCTGGTTCTCCTTCCCCCTTGCGAAGAGCAAACACTGCCGGCTCCGTTTCGTTACTTCGTGCTTGGGACACAGAGTGGGAGGTTAGGATATTTTTCTCTCGTGTTTAGTAATAAAAGTGGGTAGGAAAGCATGGCTGAGTGTACGCCGATGCTCCTCGGGAGTAGGGTTCTGCGGATCTTCCGGACCTGACAGGCTGCTGGCGTGTGTTTGGAGATGCTGGCGAGAGAGCTGTGTCCTCCTCCCTTGACAGGTCTGCGGGGCTCGCTGGGCTTGGGTTGCATTATGCAAACTAGCAGAGTGACACCCCCCGCCCCCCCCCCCCGCCTTGTAGCGAATGCAGTGTGCTTACCTGTCTCCAGCGTCGCAGGGAACTTCCTTGCCATTGCAGCAGCTGTACAAATGCTGCAGCTCTTTTTTAAGGAACAGTCCTGAAGTAATTAAGGTCCTCACTGAAGAGGTGCGTAGTAGACTGGCCTCTACAGTGAATGCGCTTAGCGCTAGAAGTCGAAGATTTAAAACTTTAGGCCGTTTCCTTCTGAATAATAGACAGTGGGACACCTCGGAAGCTGGGAGAGCCGCAGGATCAGTGTCTGCTACACCCTACGCATCAGCGTCCACAAACCACTGATCTGCGTATTCTGCATTTGTCAACTCAGAGTTGACAGTTCTGTGACCTGGTTTCTGGCTAGTGCGGGATACATGAGAAATGAGACAGTGGATAGTGCTCTCTGGTAATCAGGGGAAGTCTTCTGATAGGAGCTTATGTTATACGGCCACCCGGTATGTTCCAAAATAAGTCGCGGTCAACTTCATCGGGCCCAAAGTGGAAACCTTATTTCAGTTATTTTCGAATTATTCCAACCTTTAGAGAAAACCTAAGAAAAATATAATTTTCCACTTAAGAAGACCTTCTGTTACAAAAGCGGTGTGCCAGCGGGTCCGCAAGGCCAGCAAAGGACACGGGGCAGAAAGAGGACGGGCACTCGTGTGGAGAGAGAGACCGGCGAAGAGGCGGGTGTGGGGAAGGGTTTGAGATGCAACAGCAGAGGAATGGGCTAGGGTAAGGGTCGCATCCTATCTGCTCAGTCTGTCCTGTGCGTCCGGTCTTTCCGATTTTGTCACTTCTCAGATTGGCCTGAGTTAAGTCAGCTATGTGTAGACAATGTATCTCTTGAGCTGGTTGTGAATCGCCTGGAAACACAAATCTTGTATCAAGAAAGAGTGCACATTTCAAGTGGAAGAGTAAGTTTCTGGTAGCTCCTGGAGGATGGTGAGGGCAGTCTTTAAAGGAAATCATGTACACATCTTTGAAAAGAGAGTTTTTTCAAAGCAGCACTACCACCTAGGATTAATTTGTTATCCACACTTTCGGATGCCAAAACTGTGCGCTCTTTGTTTTTTTTTTTTTTGTTTTTTTTTTTTGGTGGTACTGGGGATTGAACTCAGGACCCTGCGCTTGCTAGGCAGGCACTTATTCCACTAAGCTATATCCCCAGCCCAAAAAAACTGCGCTCTTAAGGATTGAGGGTTTGTTTGTTTTTGAGACAGGGTCCTGAATTCACTGTGGCCCACGATAGCCTCAGAGCTCGCTGCAGTCCTCACCCCTCCGCCTCACAAATGCTGGGGTCACAGGTGAGCGCTGGGGTTGCAGGTGCACCAGTGCCCCCAGTCAGGAAGGAGATTTACTGTCTTCCTTTGTGGAAGGACTGTCACATTCAGGTGAGCACTCATCAATGCGTAGTGGTCTTCTTTGCCCACAGCCTTGAAAGCGTTAAACTATTCTGAGTTTACATTGAGCCTAATTCCTGAGAGAAAAGCAGAAGACAAGCACTTCCTCTGAACCTCCACCCTTGCGCCTGCAAGTCTCTGTACTTCTGTACTTGCTTTGGGGAGCAAGTTCCCAATCTGCAGGTCTCTGTGTGACCCACCCTTGCTGTACTGTGACCACCCTGCTAGTTATTACTATTTCACTTTTTGTGTTTGATTCATTGATGGATCATTGTATTCCTTGTCATTAAGTTTAATTCTTTATATTCCCTTTTTAATGGATTTTTAAATTTTTTCTGCTTCACAAAGTCAGTGGTCATGCTTTAGTCTTCATGCCACAGTTTTATTTTGTTCACTTTGCTTTTTGTTTTAATTCTTTGACATTATGCCTTTTTGCCTCTCTGTTTAGCTGAGACCTTTTAAGGAATGTGAAGACCCTGATTTTCAAGGTGTAGGTCCTTCAGTAACAGAACCCTCTGAAAATTTATTTTCTTATTTTTATTTATTTATTTTTATTTATTTTAGTTTTCTGAGACAAGGTCTTGCTCTGTAATTCAGGCTGGCCTTGAACTCACCGTGAAAGACAGCCTGGCCTGGAACTCACCACAGCCCTGCCCCTGGCTGCGCCTCAGCCTCAGCCTCCTGAGTGCTGGAATTACAGGTGTGTACTACCATGCCTGGCAAAAAGTATACATATATATGTGTGTGTGTATTTATATATATATGTATATATATATTTGTTTTGTTTTGTTTTGTTTTAAACTAGAAACCCGGGATCTCATGCTTACCAAAAAGTTGTATTTTTATATAACAGAATTGTTGTGTGAGCAGTTTTCTCTTGCCTAAAAGTTTATTTAGCTACTTTATTCTAAACTTTCTTCTAAGAAACATTTTTCCCCTTAACCTCTCGGTTTGTGTTTTTATAGTCATAATTTGGCTTGTGTTTTTATAGTCATAATTTAGCTTTTTCGTACTTTCTATTTCATATCGCCTTCTACATTTACATTGTATCTGTATTGCAAAATAAATCCACCTCCTTATAGTTACTGTTTTAAATTTAAGCTACAGTGTATGCTAATCACTGAGGTTTCTCCTGAAGCTATTCTATGGGTAACTTTTGTCTTTTTATTACTCATTACTTTCTTTCACTGTCTTGTTTAAAGTCACATGAAACAAAATGGGCAACTTTGAAACATCTTGCCAGCCAGGCATGGTAGTGCATACCTGGACTTTGGAGGCTGAGGCAGGAGGATCACTGTGAGTTGGAGGCCAGCCTGGGCTACATAGTCTCATGCCAGCCTAGAGATTACATAGCGAGACTCTATCTCAAAAAACCAAAATCAGTCCATCAGCCAGTCTTACCTTCAGATTGGAGCAGGAGACACATAGCTGGGTGTGGTGGTGCACACTTGTAATCTCAGCACTCTAGAAGTGGGGTAAGAAGATCACAAGTTTGAGTTCAGCCTGGTCAATGGCAATGTAGTAATTTAAAAATCTGAAAAAAAGGATTGGCATATTCTCCATGCAGAGGCCCTGGGTTCAACCTGCAGTACTGCAAACAAAACAAAACAAAAAATCCATTTAGGTGTAGGTAAAAATTAGCTTGACATAGATAATTGCTTTATATTTGTCTCTAGCAAGAATGGACCCAGGAATATATTCTAAGCAGTAGAAAAGTGCGGAACCTAGAAAAATTCAGATTATCAATGTGTATTTTCACTAGTTTGTTTGAAGAGAGTTCCCAGAATAATTACATACCTGGACAGGGTGGCGCACTCCTGTACTCCCAGTACTGGGAGGCTGACTGGGCTACGTGGTGAGTTCAAGGCCAGCCTGCACTGCATAGCAAGACCCTGTTTGAAGTGGGGAGGGGGACAAAACAAAACTAAATAAGAAGAGCACATACTATTATGCACAATTGCTAATACAGAGTTGACTGTATTTCTTCAATATGTCTCTGGAGAAACCTTTTTTTTTAAATAAGGTCTTACAGTCCAGGCTAGCCTTGAATTCATGGTGTAATCCAGGCTGGCCTTGAACTTGCAGTGATCCTCCTGCCTCAGCCTCCCAAATGCTGGGATTACAGAGGAGTGCTGGAATTACAGGCATGTACCACCATGCCTGGCTACCCAGAGAAATTTACTGTATATGTATAAAGTTTCATTTTATTTGTATTCTGATTTCATTTTAGAAAGATAATTAAATGGCATGCTGATGTCCCAGTGTTCTAGGAGTTAGCCCTTAATAACACCTGTGCTTTGAGTGTGTTACTTAGGAGACCATAGGTAGCTTTCGTTGTGAGATTACATAGTAACTGAGTTGTAATTCCCCCTGCTCTCTGCGTCCCTCTCCTTCCCTTCCTCTTTCTCTTTGTACTTCTTTGCTTTATGTTAAGGATTGAGCACAGAGCTTTGATCACAGTGCATGTTCAGCCCCAGGAGCTGAGTTAGTTTCCTTGAGAGGAAGGGCCCTCAAAAGTTGTGAAGCCTTCGGTATTTCTCACATTGTCTCTTGTGGGATCATTCTGGAACCCTTTGGACCTTCCTGCTTTCTTCTTAACCCTTCCAATGCACACTTTGAGGGTACGCCACAGACATCTCTGGAGAGTGCCCCTCTGGGCCCTGGCTGCCAGAAATCATTGTCCCACTAGCAATGTGAAAAACCTCTTCAGTGTTAGCTCTAGATGCCGTCACCCTTGATCTTAGCCAAGAGCTGAGAAGTGAGGGTTAGTTCCAGGAGAAATCAGTGACTTCCAGTTTTATTTGCCCATTTCAACCCGATTCAACAGAATTTTGTTTGTGGAACATATTTTATCAGGTGTGTATCTACCTAACTAAACTCCATGAATGGGAAGATTTTCCTAGATTTTTTTTAATGGGGACTACCAAACTGCATGAAAACTGAACTTTCAGTGTTTTATTCTTCTGCGTACTTCTCAGTACTCAGTTTTTTGCTTTTCATTTTGATTCCTTCCTAAGGGTGGGGCACAACAGTAAGCTCTGCCTTTATTTGCATATGAATTTTTTAAAAGGCAGTGCTTTTGCCTGCTTTTCAGATATGTCTCTTTTTGAGGATCTTTTTAAATGAGGGTCTTAAATATGTATAGGTTTTGGTCATGTCCTTTCACAGCTCTCCTTAGAAAAGACACAGTCAAGAGCTGAGGCAGCGTGATCGGTATGAGAACTGCCCAGGGGCAGCCTCACCAGTTGGAAAAAACTAGGTGGGTTTTGGGAAGTAAGTGGGGCATTTGTGGGATGGACAACTGGCCAGTCACACAAACAGATGATCACTCGATTACCAAGGTCGATGCCCTAGACATCGGCAGTACTGGTAGATGGTGATTCTGTGGTTGGGAGGTTAGAGCACTACACTGCTATTGCAGTATTATAGTACTACAGTTCTTTTAATCCTGCCCAGCAGTCCTGCTATTGTTTCTGAGACAAGGTCTTGCTATGTAGTCCAGGTGGCAATCCTGCCTCAGCCTCTTGAGTGCTGGGATTACAGGCATGCCCCAGCCGGGTCAGTCCTGCTATTCTAATTATGATACTAATGTGCATGTACATTTCAGTATCCCACCCTTCACTTAGCAGATCTTCTCTGCTAAGTGGGAAGAGAAATTAATTATGTTTTGAGACAAACCTTTAATGGAGTACTGTTTTTGTTTTTCTGGTCCAGGGGTTTGAACCCAGGGCCTTTGTACTGAGCTGCATCCCAGCATCTTTTTATTTATTTTGAGACAGTCTCACTGAATTGTACTAGCGGGTACAGTTCTCTTCCTCAGCGCCCCTCAGTACTAGGGTTGTAGATGTGCACTACCACACCCAGCAGTGAGGTGGTTTTACAATGTCGGCTAGGAAATACTAAGTTCCTTTTTATTAACTGTTATGTGCCAAGCATTATTATATTATCTTTTAATCTTTATAATTACTTTGAAATGTCTGAGATATTAGCTGTATTTTACAGAACGGAGAAACAATAAGACTTAGGTAAGTTAACTAGAAGCAGGACTCGCCGTGTCTGACTTAACAGTCCCGAGTCTTCCCCCATCTCCCAGTTAGATTTCAGCGCTGACTCCTGTGGGAGAGCTGTCTTCGGCTAGATAGGAGGCATTTTAGCAGCAGTTGTAGAACCTTGAGACGTAAAATTTCTTTTTGCCTTTGTATCTCTATTAAAAGAAGAGTGATAATTTGCTTCTTTTAGTAGTTGTTTTGAAGAGAAGATTATGCACACTACTTTAAGCTCGACAAAGGGAAACTTCCTCAGTCTTGTATCTATTTTTCAACTGATCGCTGCAAGTCAACCTAGCTCACTAAATTTTCATGACTTCCCTGTCACTGGGATCAGTTTTTGTGCCTAAAGGCACCAAGTCTGATAACAACAATGTTTTACATTGTAACCCCATTTTTTAACAAAAATTGTTACAATGAAAACAATCCCTTCTGCCCTCTGGTTGAATTGGTGTTTGTACTTTGCGGTTAGGCTGCAGATGTGTACGTGTATGGCTCACTTCACATAGGGCGCGCGCGGGTGCACGCGCAGCACCGGGGGCCGGTTCTGCGCGTCTCGCTTGGCTGGAGTGCCCGATCGCGTGGCGCACGGTAGCTATGTTCGTCAAGTTAGAGCTTCCTCATGAAGGACCAAAAATACTATTTTCACTTCATGAACTGATGAAGATGTATTTCGTCATATTCAGTCTAACTTGACCGGAGGGCCGTGATTCTTGAAGATTAGGCTCTTCTCTGTTTTTAGACTGAAGCCAAAATCCAGGGTTTTCCGGGGGAGGGAAGATTTACAGTGGGGTTGACTTCAAACGATGAATCCATGCCCAGTTTTTGAGAGGCTGGTTTCAGGCAGGGTCCCACTATGTAGCCCCGTCTGGCCTCGAACTCAAGGTCCTCCTGCCTCTGCCTCCCAAGCGCTGGAATTACGGGTGTGCACCACCACGCACAGCCATTTCCCATTTTTGAATCATAAGCGTGCAGTGTCATCTGTTTGTCTTCCACCGCAGCTTTAGAGTGGTCACCTCGCAGGCGTTACTGACCCCAAGCCGAAAGGGGAGAAGTAAACTCCCAGCTCTCTCAGTGATGACTTCTCTACGGAAAGTTAGTTTCTGCGTGCTCTCTACCGCCCTCTTTGCTGTGTGTAAAAACTCTTGTCGGCCGTTTGTCCTGAGAAGCGAAGGTGCTTAAGCTCCTGTGATGCCTCTTCTGTGTGCTTGTGGCAGGAAGATGACCCGCTCCTTTGCTGTCACCGCACTGAGGCCGGTGCCTTCGCTCAGATGCCTCCCATTAGCCTCCCCAGCATCACTCCACACACCTGGGGCTGAAGTTCAGCGTGTCTTCAGCACAAGGACATCAAATGCCCATGGCCACTGAACAAGTCAGATGCTGTCTTTGCCCCTGGGGAACTTGCATTCTGAAGGAGAAGGGACATGCAGCAATTAATTATATAATCAGCTTCTCAATCTCTGCTACAAAGAAGTAGAGAACATTAAGAGAGAATTTATGATGGGGACATGCAGCCTAGAGCATACAGTGTAGTAGGGTGGTGAAGAATGTGACTTCTGAAGGTACACTGCCTAAATTTTAATCTGGAACCACTCTTTACCACGTGTAGAATGCTGGGCTAATTACTTATCTCTATTGCTCATTCTCATGTGAAGTGAAGGTAGTTACTCTGGGCTTGTTACAGTTAGGGGGCAGGGTAGAGTGCTCACATACAAGACCCTGGGTTTGACCCTCAGCACTGGAACAACAAAGGCAGCAGCAAAAGGCAAAATGTGGAAGAACCAGTTAGAAGGCTGCTGTAGGCTGGGAAGTGGTGGCACATACCTGTATTCCCAGCATTCTGGGAGGCTGAGACAGGAGGATCACAAATCGGAGCTTTGCCTGGGCAATTTAGTGACTTAATGAGACCCTGTTTTAAAATAAAAAATGTAAAAGCGGCATTGGTGGGTGAGGATGTAGCGCAGTGTGAAGGCCCTGAGTTCAATCCCCAGTTACAGTTCTGCTAAAAAAACCCAAAAAACAAAAACAGCAAATGGCAATACAGGCAAAAGTAGATGGATATTTAGGAGCTAAAAATAGGTTCTAGCCGGGGATGGTGGCATGTATCTGTGATTGCAGCACTGGGGAGGCTGAGGCAGGAAGATTGGTGCAAATTCGAGACCAGCCTGGGCTACAAAGTGAGCTCAAGGCCAGCCTGAACTACATAGGGAGACCCTGTCTCTAAAGGACAAGCAAAGAAAAATAAATAAATAAATAAAATAGTTTATAAAAATGTTGATAGGCTTGGTAAAGAAGAGTTTCGGGTCTTTGTAGCCCTGACTGGATGAGAGGCACTGGAATTGGGGACCTGTGTATGAGCAAGTGTGGCGGTGGGGAGAGGACAGAGGAAAGCAGAGGGACCACCAAGAAGGGCTGTTGCATAAGCAGCACACACACAGATGTAGAGTTCAGAGGTGATGTTTTGCCCAGAGATAGAGACATGAGCATGGAGGTAATTTATCAAAGAAGGGAGGAGTCATAATCGAGGCTGTGTGTTTGAAGTACACACCCGAGAAAAATGTATACAAAGGAAAGAAGGCGAGGGACCAGGATGGTGGCAGTAGTCCCGTGAGAATAGTAACGCCGAAGTGGCCTGAGAGGTAAGAGGAAAACCGGACAGGCCTGGTGCGCTCAAAGCCACAGGGAACACTGGTGGCAGGTGTGGGTTTTCTGCACTGCACGATCCTTCCTCCAGCCTCTGGAAGTCTTGGGTTGCTCGTCACTCACTAGTGACAAGAGCTTCTGTACCCAGTTGAGGCTGACTGAAGCCAGTTAGTTGAACAACTTTAGAACGTTTGCTGTAGCTGTTCCTGTTTGCCTTGAGTTTACTAGAGGAGGGAGCGCTGGAGCTCACACTCGGCCTCACGAGTACTAGCCTCCTGAAATTAAGTTCTTTATCTGCATGCTGATCCCCCAAGGCCGGTGCAGACAGTGGCAAAAGCAAAACACACACACACACACACGCACGCACGCACGCACACGCACACACACGTCTGTTCTGCAGCATTTGCTGAGTACCTCCTGGGTCAGTGATGCTGAACCTTGTAAAGTGTTCAGTGATACAGACAGCCCACCCTATGCACTTGTGCCATAGGGTCACCACCACTGTCCTACATCATAGTAGTCACGTGTCATAATGTGCTAGGTGTTGCTTTAATTCTCATCAATGGTCCTGGAATTCAGTGCTGTTACCCCTTTAAAGAGAGGAATGAACTAGACTTGGTGGGTTAGAAATGTGAACCTAGGTGCCTTGAACTTCAAAGCTCTGTACTTTATATGTATAATGTAAGTAAAATACAGAGTAGAAGATAATTATCCTAAAAGAGGACTAAACAAAATCCTACAATTGCTCCTATGGACAGATTACTTTCAATTTTACAGTGGAAAGTAGGTGTCTGAGAGGCTTTCAATTAAACGCAGTAGACATTTTAAAGTTCTTTTATTACTGGGCGTGTATTGCTTTGGTATAATCGATCACTCTTCCTCTTGTAAATCTGTTGTCTTGCTTCTGTGACATTGCTTCTCTAGCTCCCCTGTCTTTACCTGCTTAAGTCAACATAGTTCATGCTGATCCTTAACTCTGAGGTTCTCCTGGGCTGCTGCTCAGCTTTTCTTGCAAACCAAAAAATTGCAAACAGTTGGGTCTCCATCTCAGTATTTTGTTTAGCCTGCATAGTGCTTAAAAATCTTTTTTAGCGGGGTGTGGTGGCGCACGCCTGTAATCCTAGCACTTGGGAGGCTGAGGCAGGAGGATCATTCCCAGTTCAAGACCAACCTGGGCTACACAGTGAACTCAAGGCCAGCCTGAATTGCATAGCGAGACCCTGTCTCTAAAAGATGAAAAAAAAATCTTTTTTAGTTAACTGTCTCTACTTAAAACCCAGAAAATTTTACATAAAACTGTAAATTTGTAGCTTTTGAAAAAATCTGAAGTTGTCTCTGAACCTTGGGAGTGTGTTTCCATGTGACATGCATCGTCATCTAACTCAGCAGCTACTGCGTTTGAAATGGACATAGTTCTCTTGTTCTTGACAGATACCAACGTTCTTAACTGTCTCTCAGTAGTATTTGTGCAGTTTTTCTTTTCTTACTCTCGATCTTTCCCCCCACACTTCATGGATAAGCTCCACACTTGTACCTACTGTTTAATTGCCTTAACCCTAAATCTATCACTGTATCAGGCTGTCGGACCTACACAGCCCGCTTGCTGTCAGCTGTCCCAGCTTAACATGCCATAAGCAACTCATGTTCAGTATGGCTGAACTCATCTTTCCTTCTCAACTCCCAGCTTCTACTAATTCTTATTTCCTAAGCATTCCTAGGAAAGAAGAAATGCTTAGGCCCTGTCTCTTGCTTCCTATCATTATGTTTTGGACCATATTCCTATAATTCAGGCCTTAATAATCTTGTTAGAATTCTCAGCTGCAAACAACAGACACTGTCTTCTGGCTGAGGGACTTTATTGCAAGGATATTGCGGCCTCCAACATTCATGGGAAAGTTAGGACATTTCCTAGAGGCAGTGATCTGAAACCAAGAAAGGCCTGGGCACAGGGAAGAGCAGGGTCATGCCGCTGAGCAGTGCGTAGCAGCGCTGCATTTGAGCTTCTGTCTGTGATTGCCACAAATTGTCTCTCTTAGGTCTCTGGACAGCAGGAGAGTCCACTTAATCTAGCCTAGGTTATGTCTCTGATAGGAAGAGGAAGAGAGAAACGAAACCCTCCCTTCCTGGCTCTAGAGTTAGAGATAAGATCCAGCTTCCCATTGAAGATTCTTACCTTTAATTATTCCTGCAGTATGGAAAGGGGCCTTTTGGTTACTGAACAGACCAAATAAGTAATAAAAAAAGTTAAAATAGCCACATGCAGGTCCTTTCAGGCCTCTCACAGCAGCCTCTAGTCCTCCTGCATGTGCTGTCCGCACCCCGTTCCCAGGTCGGAGGTGAGGGAAGTGCAGTTCTGACCATGTCGTTTCATCTTTCAGTGCTTCTCATCCGCCTCTTAAGAAAATACCTCAGCACGTATTCAGGGTCCTCCATTGTCTGGCCATGACCTGTCCCTTCAGCTTCATCTCCATCCAATTTCTCTGTGAATTATACCTTGGCGAGACTGAACTGCAGAACTACTTACACTTTCTCTTGCATGTCTCATGCTGTTTCATACTGTTGTGCTTTGTTTTGCTTTTCTTATTGTCCCTGATTTCTTAATTCACCCCTTTCCCCATTGAACCCAAGTTCTCTACCAGTGAGTTCCATCCCCAGCCCCAGGAGCCACCTTCTCCTCCCACCTAGATGACATTTCCTCATCACTTGAGAAACTACTTACTTGAGGTCTTTTCTTCCTAAATTAAGCCCCTTTCTGTGTTCCTATAATCCCTGCTAATTCCATTATCACCTGGTTTATCAGCGTGTACATTTGTCACTACTAGTCCCTACTTTTGCTTTCTCCTAACTTACATATGCAGATACGCTCCTACCTGGTACGAGCTGAGGAAGGGATTGTATCTGAAATTCATCTCTGGATCCCCAGTGCTAGCAAATTATTTGATGTATTGTATATACCATACCAATATACTTGGTATATTGTATGTATTGTATATGCCAAGTAATGAATATACAGTTGTACATGTTGTACAATGTATACAATGTAAATGTTGAGATAAAGAAGAATCATTTGATGTAGATCTTAAGTAAAATTTTGACAGGGCAAAAAATCAAATAAAGGATGGTATATAATTTGAAGGTATTAGGTAGACCCAAATGAAGAAAATATATGACAATGGTAAGTTGTCAGTTTTTCGTTAGTATGGAGATGTATATGTAAGATAATAGTGGAAAATGATACTGGAAAGACAAGATATGGTCTTTTTCTGTCTTGAGTAACAAGGAACTTTTTAAAGTTTTAAGCATGAGACTGATTTGGCTATACTGTGTTTTAGGAAATTGGTAGTGCATAGATGAGAAAAAGGAATCATGAGGACTTTCTCCTGCACAAACGACTGCATACATAAGTAGTGGTAGGAACAGGAGTCGTACATGAACCCTGACTTTTCACTGAGTTTTATAGTTAGATTGTTTAAGTCTCTGAGGTCTTGGTCTTCTCACCTGTACAACGAGATGGTTGACATGTTGTCAGAGGCCGAGTCTATGCCAACTCCAAAATCTGGCAGTCGTATATTGTAAGAGTCAGTAGAACTTAGTGAATGGCTGGATGGTGGATCCAGGAGGAGGTTTTAGAGACACCTTTGAGGTTTTTAATCAGAGTGCATGGGAAAACAGCTTTGCTACTCATGATGGTGGTAGTTGTGTGTTTCCAGCACATCTAATGGTAACACCAGAATCTCTAAAATAAGATATCTAAGGCCCAGGTGATCTTTCTCGTTCGTATGTGCCCTATATAGAAGATAAAATTCCAGTGTTGAGGGTAGTTAATTTTCAGAGGAAACTAGTGGTCAGGAGGGAAGCAGCTGTTTTTGTAAGAGTTTACTTTGGAGGATTTAAGCTTGCATGCCTTCATTCAGGGCTGATGAGTCTCATGGGAATCACAGAGGTCTCAAGTGGCATTGCAGAGTGGACACTGACCAGTATGGCAAATGGGTAGTTTCAAGAGAAATAAGGGTGGGAGACTATTGTGGGGCTGGGGAATAGGTGTGTGCAGGAGAAGTAGAGGGCCAGGAATTATTAGCGGGCACCAGGGATAACTTTCTAGAAAGCAGTACTGCAGCTGAAGGGTTGGAGTGTCGAGAATCCAAGCCAGCTTTATGGGTTGTGGCACAGCGTGCTTTACCCTTTTCAGTAAAAGGCTGGCTCCCTGTTTAAGCAAGATGTGCTACCTTGCACTGTGGAATAAGATACAGTTGCTACCGCAGGGGGATTGACAGGGCTGCTGGAAGGTAGGGGTTCCACGGGGAGGCGGAGCTAGCACAGTGCAGAACCCTTCCTCCGGAGTTTACATTCTGTCGTGTGCAGAATACTGTGTAAGCAGAAGGAAATTTAATCTTCAGGACTAGTTTCCCACACCAAGAGACCGTTTCTCTGGCCAGGGCCCCTTTTTTCAAGCAAGCTGCAGGCTTCGCCCGGGCCCTAGAAACCGGATAGGCCTCTCCGTGCACTCTCAACCTAACCTGCGGGGGAGGGGGAGGGGAGCTTCTTGTAGTCCAACCCTCTGCGCTGTTCGGTGTTTCTGCGCTTCTGCTGAGTGGCAGTGGACTTTGGCCAATGAGGATGTGGGGCGGGCAGGCGAATCAGGTTAGGTTGCGCAGGAGGAGGGGGAACTGGTGCTGGAGAGACAGCAAGAGGGGTGAATCGGCCCCCCACGGCCACTGCAGGTAAAGCCACCTCTTTCCCCCAGTGGGGTGAGGCTCAGCTCCTTTTCCCCGGGGCTTCTGGGGCCTCTCGCCCTGAAGCTTCGGTCCTAACATTCCTCCTACCCTGGGCATCCACACCCCCCCACATCTTCCCCGTCTTGGCCATCCCCACCCCGGAGGGCTCCCCCGCTAGCTCCTTGCTTCAAGTGCATGTATCTCATCTCCATTTTTGGGGTGCCAGTTTCCTGAAATCGCCTTCCTGTGCAGTGTGGGCCTTCCTGGCACCAACCCCGGGAGTATGAGCAGGTAATGTACCCGGGGCCCCTCACCCCCACCCCCAGTCGCATTTTCCTCTCCACCAGCCCCTGAGCCCTTGCCTGGCCCTGCCCTTTACCCGTATGAGTACATAATTTCAGTAGGCTGTCCTTTGCCCCCTAAAATATGTGCTGTTTGCTTTCATAGTTGCCTGTTTTGTTTTCCCTGTTTATGAAGGATTCACTTTACCAGCCATGTTACATACCCCAATCATGCTCCTGCTGGAAGTGCTGGTGCCTCACCTTCCGTAACCGGAACACAGAAACAGAGTAGCACACATTTGGCAGGGAGAGCGGTGAGGACAGGGAAAATGGCTTAAGGTTTGGATGATCTTGAAGAAATCTGAGTGGCTCCAAGTTAATAACTCCATTTTTTAAAAATTATGTCTCCTTCCATTCTAATCGCTTATTGACCCTAACTTGGTCACCTCTGTCTGTATTTACTTCCCTTTCTTGAATAAGTCTTCAAATTCTGGGTCTCACAAATGTTTCTAGGGTTCAATTTTTTAGTGCTTTTCTTTTAGAATTGATTTTCATTTTAGCTCTCCTGATGATTTTCAAGGGATTTCTCATTTAAATTAAGCTGGTTCAACTCATCTTGTGTTTCTGTAACCTATGCTCATATCTATATGCAGTTAATCCTCTAGAAGGGATACAGTTTCTAGCAAGGTTTGCACTGTGAAGTAAAACAGTTGATTCTTCTCTCAGTCTTTGAGCAGCGAGAGGTTGTGTGCATAAGTGATGCTTTCTGAAAGTGCATATTACAGAAGAAGGTCGGTGTTGCTCAGTATGGCATTTGCTCGTTACTGTCTGAGAGGATGGGCAATGTAGAGAAATCTGCACATGGAGAATGTATACTGTGTTTACATTTATGTGATTTTATCCATTGACAAAGGAATCTCTGTTGCAGTCTTCTCACCCATCAAAGACAAACTGACAGATAAAATTTCTTATGATCTCTCAAAAGGGAATTTATCATCCTATAGATACTGGTAACCTTGCTAAGCCAGGAATGATGCAATCTCTGCTTCAGTTCATTTACCCCCCAACTTAATTTTCACAGGTCCTCAGTGGTCAAGGAGATTTTAAAACTATAATATTGAGTACACATTTTAAAACTATGTTTTATGTCTGCCCCACATTTCCCATAAGCTCTTCTAAAGGGATGTGCTATTATCCCCCCATCAAGAATCATTGCTTTGTGCACCAGATTGAGCTAGGAAAATAGAGTGTAGAATTTAATATAAAATCCCTGTGATAGGCTAGATTAGTTATTACAGAAATGGGCAAGGTAAGGCAAAATGTAAACTAAGGCTAAGAAAATTGGAACTCTAGCCCCCACCCCCCTTAAGAACAAGATTAGGTGATAAAGCTACATGAGAACATCAGCTTACTCGTTCTTCAAGGAGGAGTAGTTGCCTCTTTAAGGACATGAGATGAACAGCTGTTGGTGGCGTATATATATATATAATACTTTTTTAGAAGTAACTGGCGTATTTGAAGTGTATAGAAAATCTTAGGTCTCAACCTTCACTCATACGTTCCTCCTCTGTTTCTACCCACCAAGAATTCTATCCTGAGCCTGGACCTTCGTTTGGAATTACAGAAGCTGATTAAGTGCAGCCCCTACATTGCAGCTTTCCTTCTGAGCACATGTATTCGTTTTTCTTTTGAGTAGTGGTGGGCCGAGATGGGCTTCTCATTCTTAATGACAAAGTCTGGTATTACTGTTATCTAGGCAGTTGCTTTGTCTTGAAACCTGCTAAATATCTATTTATATCACCAGGATTTGAACCATGGGAAGATAATTAGTCAGATGGATACACTTGGTGGAATAGTATGGCTATGATACAGCCAGGGTGGCCCACAGTTAGTAAAGAGAAGGAAGAGTGAAGAGCACTGGTATTTTGTTGGGGGGAGAGTTTTTAATTTTTTTCTGTGTGTGTGTGTGTGTGTGTGTGTGTGTGTGGTGTTTTTGTTTTGTCTCTGAGACAGGGTTTTGCTGTGCAATTGAGGCTAGCCTCAAACTCACAGCAATCCTCCTGCCTCAGCCTCCCAAGTGCTGGGATTATAGGCATGTACTACCGTACTACCGTGCCTAGCTTAGGGGGAGGTTTAATCTTTTTTTTTTTTTTTTTTTCCCCGGGACCGGGGATCGAACTCAGGGCCCTAGTGCTCAGCGGCAAGCACTTAGCCCACTGAGCTGTACCTCCAGCCCTGGGGGAAGTTTAATCTTAAGAAAACTCAAGAACAATTTTAAAGGGGAGCTAGAAAAGAGAGAGACTAGGGTAAAAAATATGTGTGATATTAATTGTGTGAGTGAAGGTGAGACAGGACTGAAAAGTAATGATACTAAGTGTTGTGGCATTAAATCAGTGGCAATTTTTGAATTACTGGGCCTCAACTGAACCAGTAGAAGCAGCAGTTTGGTCCAAAAGTTGGGAAGGAAGAGTGATGACAAAAATTTATTCATCTTGGAAAGCTTATCCTTGACCCAGATGGGGTAAGGAAATATTACAGAAAATATTAGCCTTATTTCTTCCATTAAAAAGTGAGATTCTGCCTGGGGTTGGGCCTTTGTGTCAGGGTTCAGGGGAGAACAGTAGGGTCCACAAATAGCAAGGAATTGTGGGAGTGAGAGTACCTCGTGGAGAAAGGGTGTGTTATAAACTGTACCGGTGTGAACTTCCTGCCAGTGGAAACTTTCGTGGTTGTTTTTATGGCACCTAGCTATGGCTGTTTATTACAACTTACCTTGAGGTAGAAGATAAAGTAGAACTTAACTAGTAAAAAAGGTTGGTGATAGTGTTGAGGGGTGTGTAAAAGCATTGCGTAGACTTTCATTAAATGAAGCACCCGCGCCTTTATGGTTACCACTGTGACCACCTCAGAGGAAGTGCTGGACCGGAGCAGCTGAAGTGTGCTGTGGAATAGTTTAGTCAGGATCGGGGAGTGATAGGGATCTTGATTTGAGAAGTGAAAAGCATGTAATTGCTGAAGTCGGGAAGATTTTATTTAACATTCATGGAGATAACTTGTTACTTCGTAATTTTAACTGATGTTCCAGCCACTGATGCACTGGTCCTCTGATAGCAACCCGTACTATATTGTCCTGGGAGGGGTGCTCTGGAGAAGGGAAAAACATAGCTTGGGGCTTATACAGAAAATAGCGCTTATGCAAGTCTATATTGTACTTCTGACATTCATTTCTTTAGCTTTGTAGTTTTGTTTGCTTTGCCATATTAGGGCTCAAACCCACAGGTGCTCTATCACTGAGCTGTGTCCCAGCCCGTTTTATGTTTAGACAGGGCCTTGTTAAGTTACCTGGGGCTCGAACTTGTGACCCTCCTGCCTCAGACTCCCAAGCACCTGGGAGCACAGGCTATTGTTCTCAGCTTCCTGTTTCTCTCTGGGGTCTCCTAAAACTTAGGAGAGATGATCTGATGAAGCAAGGCTTTCCTATATTGTCAGACATTGACATTCAAAGACCATATACTTCTGTTTCATATATTTGAGTTACATGGTGGTATAATCTAATCTTTTCCTTTTCTTTTTCTTTTCTTGCAACAAGGTCTTGCCATGTAATTCAGGCTGGCCTTGAAGTTACTGTGAAGCCCCGGCTGGTCTTGAACTCTTGCTTCAGCCTCCCGAATTGTAGTCTCAGATATAATTTCTTGTCTTTGATAGTTCTTTTTTCCAGTATTTTCATGAACTTGAAGCCCTAGACACGCATGGATTTCATACTTTCACCCATTTGGGGGGCAGGTTTTCAGGACAGGAAGCCTTCTCAGAATCAAGGAATACCATGTAGTTTCTGCGAGAAGTGACTGGTTCGTTCCAGATAATACAACAAGTATATGAGTTCATGTCACGGCCGTGTGTGCTGCCTGGCTGGTGCCTTAGGCACCTGCGGATAATGAAGGCAGAGCCCCCAGTGTCTGGAAACTTTCATTCTCTTCAGGGTTGGACTGCGGTGCTGGGCTGTGTGGGGTGCACATTGCACGTATTCACAGTCATCATTAGTTTTTATGTATTTATGGCAACTTTCTAGCAGATGGCAGGCGAGCATCTTGAAGCCAGCAGTTTTTTTGTAATTTGTACGAATGGACTGTTTGAACCTTCAGTGGACATGATAAACTCAAGTCATTATTATTATTTTTTTAAGCTCAAGTCATTATGCCGAGCGTGGTGGCGCACAGGAGGCTGAGACAGGAGGATTGTTGGTCAGTTCAAGGCCAGCCTCAGCTACAAAATGAGTTCAAGACCAGCCTGAACTGCATAGTGAGACCCTGTCTCAAAAAGACAACCAAAAAAAGAAAGAAAGAAAGAAACTCAAGTCATTGTAGTAAAACGTTGCATTTAAAGGGGACGGAAGGATTAGGTCATCGCAGATCATTCAGTTGTTAAAAGGATGGTGGCTCAGGGCTCACTTTATGAAATAGAAGACCTCTGAGGGTGGGCGGTGTTTCAGCGGAAAGCGACATTTAGAGTAAGGAAGATATGTTCCACACTGAAGCACAGAGGCGACGTCCCAGAGGTGGGGACCCCAGGAAGGGAAGTGCTCAGAGTAATGGGCTAGAATGTAAGGTGTGTGTAGGAGATGCTTAAGAGAAGTTGCAAATATAAATCCGAACCAAAATGCTGAATCCCTTGCAAAGGAAGTTTTTGATCTTAAATATGAGAAAGGTTTCTTGAGGGAAATAGCAGAAAAAAATGCTATGTACGTATTAATATGTTAACTAGTACATATAAAGTTTGCAAAATTTCCTGGGTAAGATGTACTATAAGCTTAGTGATACTGTATTATAAGCTTGATTAAAGATAGTTATTTTTGCTGGATGTGGTGGTGCATGCCTATAATCCCAGTGCTTAGGCAGCGGAGGCAAGAAGAGGATTGCTCTGAATTTGAGGCCATTCTAGATTACATGGTGAGTTTAAGGCCAATCTGAACTACACCGTGAGACCCTGTCTCAGGAAAAAAAAGTTATTTTGCCAGTAGTAAGTAGAACTTTACTTTTTTTTTATAAAGAAAATTTATAAAATAGAACATAGACTCAGGAACCTTTGGGGTTTTTTTGTCTCTTTGAGACAGGATCTCGCTATGCAGTTCAGGGTGGTCTTGAGCTCACTTTGTAACCCAGGCTGGCCTCAAACTCAGAACAATCCTCCTGCTTAAGCCTCCCAAGTGCTGGGATTAGAGGCATGCGCCACCACGCCCGGCAACTCAGGAACCTTTGTCTACCTTCCATAGATATTCTGGTGGTACATTTTTGAGTTTTGCCAATTTAAGAACTGAAATTAGGTGAGTGAATATTAAATTCCCTAGTCTCTGCCTAAGGAGAGAATTATTCAAAGAAATGGACAGATACAGCTGAATGATTTTGACAGAAAGAAGCTTCAAAATATGTAGGCGTAAGAGCCCCAAAAGAGGGGTGCTTTATTTTTTCTTAGTTTGCATTTCAAAACAAATGTAGGTGTCTTTTCTGCTCTATGTCTATCCGCAGAATTCCTCACATTCCTCCTTTCTCTATTTCGATGCTGTATGATATTAAGGGTGGTGGTTAAGAAGGAGAAATTCTCTGAGCTCTCCAGCTCTGCTGACCTTTCATTTGTGTTTGTGTTCCCACAGTAGGAGTGCAGCCATCTTCCTCTGAAGACCTAGTTATCTTGCTCCATGAAGGTCAAGGACAATCTGACACGCACTTGTTCCTTGCTTCTTTATTTGAAGAGTAGTCCTCGTCCATTGTGTACGTTTTTTTCTTAATAGGGGAGGGGAGGGGAGAACCAGTACCCCCCCTCCCCTTCCCTCCCTAAACCTTGAGGAGATACCCTCCATTATTTTCCCAAGATGGCAGACCCCATCATGGATTTGTTCGATGACCCAAATTTATTTGGCCTGGACTCTCTGACTGATGACAGCTTTAACCAGGTCACCCAAGATCCCATTGAGGAAGCCCTTGGACTGCCAAGCTCTCTGGACTCCTTGGATCCAATGAACCAGGATGGTGGAGGTGGTGACGTGGGGAGTTCTTCAGCAAATGACCTGGCCCCTCCACCAGAGGAAACAACCCCCACAGAACTTCCCAAAGAACCCACAGCTCCAGCTCCAGAATCTTTGACCTTGCATGATTATACCACTCAGCCTGCCGGCCAGGAGCAGCCAGCCCAACCTGTCTTACAGACATCGACGCCAACGTCGGGACTTTTGCAGGTCTCCAAGAGCCAGGAGATCCTGAGCCAAGGGAACCCTTTCATGGGTGTCTCTGCCACAGCTGTCTCCTCCAGTAGTGCCGGAGGGCAAGCACCTCAGTCAGCCCCTAAGATCGTTATCCTCAAGGCGCCCCCAAGCTCCTCAGTTACTGGTGCTCATGTAGCACAAATTCAGGCTCAAGGTATCACCAGCACAGCACAGCCCCTTGTGGCTGGCACAGCCAATGGTGGAAAAGTCACTTTTACCAAAGTGCTGACTGGCACGCCCCTTCGACCAGGTGTTTCCATTGTCTCTGGGAACACAGTGCTGGCTGCCAAGGTCCCTGGGAACCAGGCTGCTGTTCAGCGCATTGTCCAGCCCAACCGACCAGTAAAGCAGCTGGTCCTCCAGCCAGTTAAGGGTTCAGCTCCTGCTGGAAACCCTGGGACTACAGGGCCCCCACTGAAGCCTGCAGTTACACTGACCTCTACACCTACCCAGGTGACTTGAGTGAAGGGGAAGGTGAATTTTGGTTTGGTAGTGGGCCTAGCATTAGGAGGGAGAGCACGCATGCCAGCGATCTCTGGGAAAGCCTGTTTGAGCTCCACCTTTGCTTTGTATCTGTTAACACTGACTGCTACATACTTTTTACTTGCTAGTTTGAAGCAGCTAATGTTAACATTATTTTTGAGCTCTTGCTACATGCTTACACTGTGCCTAACTGGTGCCAAGTAAGACAGACACAGTTCATGTCCTTACAGAGCTCACAGTCTGCTGGGGAAGATGGACAGCAAGAATTCACAGTGCATGTTATAAAACTTTATGAAAAATATGGGATACTATGGGAACAAAGGAACATCTTTGAGAATTCTTAAGATCTGCCCCTCCTATTCTGCGAAAGTATCGTTAAAGAATGCAGGCTCTGAATCATGGGACAAGATGGGGGGGTGCTGGGCAGTATTGAGAAAAGTGGAACCTGTCAGAAGGCAACTTGCAGTTCAGTATAAGAACTTGTTTTCATATATTTCTAAAAATGAAATGACCGACATAAAATAAAAGACAGCAATCCTCCTATCAGATTGTTTTAAAATAAGCTTGATACCCACGGGACAGTGTGTTACAGAATGATTCCATTCTGTAATGGGGAGGAGGATGGGTGTTTTTGACTCTCAGGAGTTTCCGATCCAGGGTGAAGAGAACTGGCGTAGGTGTGTCGCGGTGTCGTTCTTTAACATTGTCCCCCTCTCGCAATTCCCTTTCTTCACTTTAGGGTGAATCAAAACGCATCACGCTGGTCCTCCAGCAGCCGCAGTCTGGAGGTCCCCAAGGACATCGGCATGTTGTACTAGGGAGTCTGCCGGGCAAGATAGTGTTACAGGGCAACCAGCTGGCAGCCCTGACACAAGCCAAGAATGCCCAGGGGCAGCCTGCCAAAGTAGTAACTATCCAGCTGCAGGTGCAGCAGCCACAGCAAAAAATCCAGATTGTACCACAGCCTCCATCAACGCAGCCGCCACCCCAGCAGCAACCTTCAAGCCAGCCACTGACTCTCTCCTCTGTGCAGCAGGCTCAGATCATGGGACCAGGACAAAGCCCAGGACAGAGACTTTCAGTACCACTTAAGATGGTACTGCAGCCACAGGTGAGAGACTTGCATAGCAAGAAAAGAGAGAGTCCTCTTAGTCCCTGGATATTGCCTTCAGCAACTGCTTACTGTTAATTATGAGACATTCTAGATTTATGCCCCCTGGATGCAGTTTTATTTCTCTCACATATAGAAACCTTATTTTAATTATCTCATGGAAAGAGGAGGTAGGGTCACGGGCTGGAGGTAAAAGATGATTCATTTATCCTTTGTCTTTGAAATGTTTAATTTCTTAAAGTTGTTGTGAAGTGAAAATGACTGAAAATTGTCTTTCATTTGAAAAATAAAGAAATAGTCAGGTAATTATCACTTCTTCTGCCCGCAGGGTGATGAGGGTGTAGGCCGAGAGTATAATTTGAATTTTTTGTTTTACATTTAGGCCAGAAACTAATATTGGCTATATTGATGGTAGTTTTCTACAGTCATAGATGTGAGCATGTGGTTAAAAGAAGACTGATGTTTAAATGGGCAGAGTGCTTCTCTTTCCTCATCCTTTTTTCGTTGAAAAGTATAACTTTGTAGTTGTGTCGAGGTTCAGTAAAACTTAGTATGAGACTGGTTCTTGGGGAGTTAGATAGCTAATTTCTGTCCTTTCTACTTTTATTTGGGCCATTTAACTGCAAACATGTTGAAATTTTAGTGTGTTTATTTTTACAGGCTGGCTCTTCCCAAGGGGCTTCTTCTGGGCTCTCGGTAGTTAAAGTTCTGAGTGCCAGTGAAGTGGCCGCTCTGTCATCACCCGCAAGCTCTGCTCCTCATACTGGGGGAAAGACAGGCGCGGAGGAAAACCGCAGGCTGGAGCACCAGAAGAAGCAAGAAAAAGCGAATCGGATTGTAGCAGAGGCCATCGCTAGGGCCCGCGCCCGGGGTGAGCAGAACATACCCCGGGTTCTGAATGAGGATGAGTTGCCTAGTGTGCGGCCAGAGGAGGAAGGTGAGAAGAAACGCAGGAAAAAGAGCAGCGGGGAGAGGCTGAAGGAGGAAAAGCCAAAGAAGAGCAAAGCATCTGGCGCCTCCAAAACCAAAGGCCGGAGCAAGCTGAAGTGAGTGCCCTGCTCGTGTGGTAGGACTTTGGAGGGGAGCGCTCGTCTTGTACTGGTAGATAGCGTGCACCTCGTTCAGGGTGGTCTAGAGCAGATGATAACAAGGCGTGTCTATTCTCTGCCCTGTGCTTATTGCTGAACTGCATCTGTGCCATCTCTCCCGCTAGAAGGAAAACTGCGGACATAGCTGTTGTTGCGTCTCACCTGTGAGTTGGAGATGTCAGCCTGGGCAGTGTGGATGGAGTCGTGGCTTCCTGTAACTCTCACGACAGTTGATGTCTTCTGTTCCTCTTCTGGGTCTTACAGCTTTTACTTTCTCACAGGCTTCCACTCCTTGGGACTCTTCAGGCTTATAAGTGTACAGGGTTTGTCAGCTTTTAAAAAGCAAGTTTCATAGTTCTTGATCTTCAGTAGTCGCGGTGACAGTTACTACCTCCAGTGTTTAAAAATAAGAAAAACTAATCCGCATCTACTGGCAAAACTGGAGCTAACACAAGGCTTTTTCTGATTGTTAACCTTGCGTTGGTTATGCTGTCTGATGCTACCTTCCTGTAGATATTTATGAACACAGCGGTAGCAAGGATTTGTTGAATCTGATAAAAAGGTTGATCTGTGGTTTACAAACGCCGTTATCTTCTTTTTTCACATACTTTGCGTCCTGTAGACTAAAGATGCAAACACTGCTGTCCGGAAGCTTAGTATGTGATGGCTTAATTATGTTTTCTTACCCTTACATTTTCTTGCCCTCACTAAAAATGAGATTGGTTTTCCTTTGTAGCACCATCACTCCTGTAGTGGGTAAGAAGAGAAAACGCAATACGTCATCTGATAATTCGGATGTGGAAGTCATGCCTGCACAGTCACCCCGGGAAGACGAAGAAAGCAGCATTCAGGTAAAAGGGCACAGAAAGACGTTGGTACAGGTTAATAAGCGTTCTTAATCTCCAAATCTGAAGTACAAAATCCAGCATGATGCCACAAGTTAAAAACAATTCCACATCTGACCTCACAATCATATTGCATAAAATTACCTACAGGCTCTATATGTAAAATTGTATGTGAAGCATAAATGAATTTCATGTGTGGATACTTCTGGTCCCAAGGATTTCAGATAAGGGAAACTCAGCCTATAAAAAAAAATCATATTTAATTTTGGCTGACAATCCAGGACCCAAAGTAGGTTTGAAAGGTTAATGGTTCTGGTCAGTGTTTTGTCTTTTTAGGCAAAAAGTATATTACTGTAAAAATAATACTCTTCAAAATACTAGGATTTCAGAAACTGAACAGTTTGTACAAAATCTTGGTGCATGATTCTGTAATGGCTGTACCAACACTTCCCTTCCCTTAGAACTGTCCCCCTGTCCTTTTTGTCTTCCCTTTTCTACACTTCAGCGTTTTGACTTTGAATTTTGAGTGCTTAGGCATGCAGTGTTTTTCCTGCCTTTTGAAGATGAGAGCCGTTTGAAGAGTCCAAAAGAACCTAGGCCAGAACTTTAATATCTTCTTTGATTTAATGCCTTATAGTACCATCTTTGGTTGCATTTTCCAATTTAGAAAGTATCTTGCATTAAAATTCAAGAGCTGAATGTGGTGGCACACACCTGTAATCCCAGCACTTGGCAGGCTGAGGCAGGAGATTGCTATGAGTTCAAGGCCATCCTGGGCTACATGGTGAGTTTGAGGCAAAGCAAGACCCTGTCTTTTTAAAAAAAAAGAAAGAAAGAAACAGAGCTGGAGATAAAGCTCAGTGGCATAGCACCTCCCTGGCAAGTGCGAGGTCATGAGTTCAATTTCCAGTACCACTCAAAAAAAAGAAAGAAAATTCAGGAGATCTAACCAATCTCAATTCTTCATTAGCAAATAGAGCTTTGGGCGAAGTTAATGTCGAGTGCCTTTTTAACTGTTAATACTTACAAATGGTGCCTCTCTTTTTTAATATATTCAATACATTGACAGACTGATACTTTTCCTCTGGGAGGAATTAACATATGAGACTAGCCAGGACATTTTTAAAAAGGAAAGTGGGGTATAAAAAAAGAACCATAGACAACTATAGTATATTATGAAACAATGAGTGCTAAGACTTTGGAATTGGAGAAGAAATAACAGATTAAAAAATATTACAGCACCTAAGAATAGATTTCTAAGGAGAATTTAGTGCATGTAATTAAAATAACATTAGCAATTAATGAAGAAAAACATTATTCAGTAAGCTATGATAGGACAACTAGCTACCCATTTCAGGGGGGGGGAAACTAAATTTTTTGTTTCAACTGACAATGCCAAAACAAATTCCAATTTAATTGAAGGTCCAGATATAAAAACTGAAGTTGTAGGCTGGACACAATGGGACACACTTGTAATCCTAGCTACTTGAGAGATCAAGGCTGAGACAAGATCCTGTCTAAGTAAAACAAAACAAGGGCTGGGCTGTTGCTCCATGCAAAGGCTCTTAGTTTGATCCCCAGTACTGGGGGGAGAAAAACCACAGTCCTGCGGTCATGAGCTCTATAATGTATGCATAAATGGTTTTATAATTATCAACTGGAGTAGATCTTTGTAAGGAAGGTGATACAATTTAGAAATCATTAAAAGATTGATGCACTTGATAAAAAAAGTTATGATTTAAATTCCATAATCACCATAATAGTCCTGAACCAGAATTTTGGGGTCCTTGTCCCAATCATTTACTACCATTGTACTTTGAGCAAGATAATCTTTTGATGTAAGTAGGGTGGTTATAAGGGTTAAATGTAAGCATTGATAAAGTACTTAGTACTTAGTACATACCTCACAATAGTGCACTAAGTAATTAGATATTTCTAAAGAAGGATTAAATAATGTGTAAAATGGCCAGATTTTTGCATTACTAGGAATAGAAAGATTAGTGAAATTTAAAAAGTGGCGTTTTAGTTTGTTAGGGCCATTATAACACAGTATCACAGATGAGGTGGCTTAAACTATGGATATGGGTACGCGGGCTTCCCTAACTTGCAGACGGCCACCTTGCTGTCTCCTCACATCGTTTTTCCTCTGTGGGTGCACAACTCTGATACCTTTGTGTGCCCAAATTTCCTCCTCTTATGAGAACACCAAGCCAGGCCTGGTAGGACACACTTAAAGTCATAGCCACTTGAGCTGAGACAGGAGAATCCCTGGAGCCCAAGAGTTGGGGACCTGGGCCTGGGCAGCATAGGAAGACTGTTTTAAAGAAGGAAAAGGCACAGCAGCCATTGGTTCAGGGCCCACTCCAGTGGCTCCATCTGTTACACTTTTAAAGCCTTGTGTTCAGATACAACGAAGCCAGAGAAGTTAGGGTTTCAGTGGGAACTTGGGGGGAGGGGGCGCACTCAGCACGTGGCGGATGCCGGTGCCGAAGCTGACACTTCACACCACTGATTGGAGTGATAATTGAGGCAGTCTTTTTGGCAAGTTGACCTTTCAATACATAGGAAAATTTAAGTGTGTCTGTGTGTGTGTGTGTTTGGCAAGTTGACATTTCAATACATAGGAAAATTTAAGTGTGTGTGTGTGTTTGGCAAGTTGACATTTCAATACATAGGAAAATTTAAGTGTGTGTGTGTTTGGCAAGTTGACATTTCAATACATAGGAAAATTTAAGTGTGTGTGTGTGTGTTTGGCAAGTTGACATTTCAATACATAGGAAAATTTAAGTGTGTGTGTATATGTGTGTGTATGTGTGTGTGTGTTTGGCAAGTTGACATTTCAATACATAGGAAAATTTAAGTGTGTGTGTGTGTGTTTGGCAAGTTGACATTTCAATACATAGGAAAATTTAAGTGTGTGTGTGTGTGTGTGTGTGTGTGTGTGTGTGTGTGTGTGTTGCTGGGGATTGAACCCAGGGCCTTGTGCATGCAAGGCAAGAGCACTACTGCTGAGCCACAGCCCCAGTCCCACAGCAAAATTTAAAATGTTGGTATGTTTTGACTTAGTGGCTCTACATCTAGGAAATTACCTTATGAATATATTCTCGAAAGTATGTGGTGATAGACCTATACATTCATATATACTTATGTCTATACGTTAGTGTAACAATATGTACAAAAGCAAAAAATGGCTAAAAATTAGGTGTCTGCTGATGAAAAGCATTGAAGCAGATTGGGTATGCTTGCATGGAAAACTTCCCATATTAGTGCAAAAATCAAGGTATATGATAGCATTATCATATTTTATAACTTAAAATATATATGTGTATTTGTACATACATGTATATGCATCATTTTTTCTGGAAGGATACACAAGAAGTTGATAAGAATATATATTTTTGAGGAGAGAAGTTAAAGGGTAAGCGGAACATGATTATTGTACTTTATTATTTTAGCCTTTGGAACTGTAAAGTTTTTTTTTAACTCTGACCATTTCCTATTTTATTTTTCTAGTTTGAAATATATATATTTGAGAAAAATTATAACAGTGCAAAAAAGTATATGCTCCCAGTCTCATTTCAGAGCACAACCCTGCAGACTCTCAGTTTTCCCTGGGGTGCCCTCTGTTACCATTTTTGTATCATTTCAGAAATAGTCTTTATATATTACTCGTGGTTTATATGTCCTCTTTTGTGTTATTTTCTCTGAGAGGTACATTTTGGATACTTTTCTTTATCTGAAAAAAGTCTAGCCCAGTCTTGCCCCAGCCTTCCTTTTTGTTTGCTTGTGTGTTTCTTTGTTTGTTTTTGAGACAGAATCTCACTATGTAGTTCAGGCTGGCCTTGAACTGGTGATCCTCCTGTCTCAGCCTCCCTAATGCTGGTACTAAGGCAAGAGGGTATCTTTAGAGTGGAATTGCTGACTCAATATTACCAAATTTTCTTCTATTGAGATCATGTTCATTTGTATTTTGATCATTATGTATCAGTTCCAGGACGTTTTTGTTTCTGTTTTTGTGGTACTGGGAATCATAGCTGGTATCTAACATGGTAATAAGCAAGCAGTCGGCTGGCCGCTGAGCTACACACACAGCCTGTTTCAGGTGCTCTTTCCTCTCTCTCTTTTGCTCTTTCTTAATCATTAGTTCATCTATTCATTCATAAACAGAATTGTACCCAGGGACTTTGTACTGAGCTGCATTGTCTCTCCTTTTAATTTATTTTTTAAAGTTTTGTGACAGAATCAGTCAGTCTTTCTCTGTGTTTGTGTCTGCCTCTCTCTCTCTCTCTCTCTCTCCCTCTCCCTCTCCCTCTCCCTCTCCCTCTCTCTCCCTCTCCCTCTCTCCCTCTCTCCTCCCTCACTTTCTCTCTCTTTCTCTCTCTCTCTCTCTCTCTCTTTTTTGAGATAGAGTCTTGCTATATAGTCCAGGCTGGCCTTGAACTCATTGTGGAGCCCAAGATGACCTCAAATTTAGGACAGTCCATGAGGAAACCAGTTTGTTAGGAAGACTATCCCTATTCCAGGATTATTTTTAAAATTCTTCTGTATTTTCTTTTTCACACTTAAAGTCTTTGATCCTTTTAGAATTGTGTTTTTTTCATCCTCTACATGACTAGCTAGTTGTTCCCATTCCCAGTTACAAAGTAATCCATATTTTTGTCACTGATTATTTTTCAAAATAGCCTTTTTGTTTTGTTTTACAAATACTCTTTAGCATGTTTTAAATCCATATACATACTTTAGTGTATATATGGATAAGTTTTTTAAACCATTTTGTCTCTTAGGGATAAGGTGTGTTAATTAGTATAGCTTCAGATTTTCTTCTATATCCGGTTAAATTACTATACCTTTTCTTACTTGCTTATTCTTAAGTGTTTATTTCCCTGATGGTATTTTGGAATCAGGTCATCTCTTTGAAGATGATCTTAATTTTTGCTTTATCAGGTTTCCTTTTATCTTTCTCTACCTCCCTCCCTTCCTTCCTTCCTTATTTTCTCTTTTTTCTTTTCTTTCTTTCTTTCTTTTCTTTTCTTCCTTTCCTTTCCTTTCTTTTTTTCTCTTTCCTTCTTTCCTTCTTTCCTTCCTTCCTTCCTTCCTTCCTTCCTTCCTTCCTTCTTTCCCTTCCCTTCCCTTCCCTTCCCTTCCCTTCCTTTCCTTTTTCCTTTCCTTTTTCCTTTCCTTTTTCCTTTTCCTTTTCCCTTCCCTTCCCTTCCCTTCCTTTCCTTTTTCCTTTCCTTTTTCCTTTCCTTTTTCCTTTCCGTTTTCCTTCCCTCCCCTCCCCTCCCCTCCCCTCCCTTTCCTTTCCTTTCCTTTCCTTTCGTTCTTGAACTCACTTTGTAGCCCAGGCTGGCCTTGAGCTTGCAGCAATCCTCCTGTCTCAGCCTCCTGAGTGCTAGGATTACAGGTGTAAGCCACCATGCCTGGCTCTTGTCAAGTTTCTCTACTAGGAAGAATTTAGTCTTCTTCATGACTTAAGAATAGTATGTTTATTGTTCACTCAGGTTATCTTTTATGTCCTATGTTGTTTCTTTCTTTTTTTTTTTTTTTTTTTTATATACTGGGAGTTGAACTCATGACCTCGTGCTTGCCAGGCATGCGTTCTGCCACTGACCTATAGTCCCAGCCCAGTGTCCTTATATTGTGCAAACTTTTCCTCCAATACATTTTTAGGTCTGTCTTATTTTAAATTTAATCATTAGGTAATTTTTGTGTTTTTATAAATCATATCTCTTCCTTTCCTTATCTTTCTTTTCCTTTATTTACTTTGGGATGCTGTGGATTGAACTTAGGGCCTCACGCATGCTAGGCAAGTGCTGTACCACTGAGCTATATATCCATTCCTGTTATTTTTATTTTGAGGCAAGTCTCACTAAGTTGCCCAGGCTGATTTCTAGTTATCCTGCCTTCGTCTCCAGAGTAGCTTAGATCGTAGACATGCAGTACCATGTCCATCTTTGGGATCTTTTCTTTCATTGTATTTTCTTGCCACCTTTGAAAGAATCCAACCATAGCCATCCTCGGCTGAACAAAGATCCCTTTAATCCTCTCCCTCCCTCTGTGCTTGTAGACCTGCTGACCATGTACAGTGTAATCATGAGTCCATAAGCTCAGTAAGTGCAGCTCCACCCGACAGCTCCCCTCCTTACTGAGCCCTGCTTTTGACAAGCACCATCACTCCCTGTTTGTCCACAAACCTTGCTGTGGTTGGTAGCCGAGCTCCACTTCACTGAGCCCCCCCTCTGAACAGCCCCATTCTGACCTTTCCCTTTCACAGCCCCTGCCCCCATATGCTCATGACCCTGTAAAGGACCACGTGTGCGAGTTATCTGGTGTGATCTCATGCCAGAGAGGTCCCTCCCAGGTTTGTTCTGAAATAAACCTACCCTGTTGCACCTCTACCTGTATTTCTGCCTCCTTTTTCCTAACAACTTTTGTAGGAATTGCTGTTGATTTTCAGTTTTTAATTTTTTTTTCAGAAGCATAGGAAGGTTTATTACAGTTGAAGAAGTACACACTTAGAGAAAAGAGAATGTAGGTCTTCAAGTGAGGGGCACCTCAAAAATTAACTTTATGCCAAGCAAATTTGTTGAATTTCAATACTAGGGTCTTATAATATAGCACAGGCTGGCCTTGAATCTGTGTTGATCCTCCTGCCTCAGCCTCCCAAGTGCTGGGATTACAGGCATGTGCCACTTCTCCCAGCGAATTTCAATATTCTTTTCATTTAATTCTTTTAGGTTTTCCAGGGATATGGTGTAAATTAAAAGATAATTTTACACCTTCCTCCCCAGTTTTTTATTGTATACTACAAGTATTTGTTGAATTACTTTAAAGATGTTTTATGTAACCACTTAGAAGAGTAAAGTAAGGCTGGGCATGGTGGCGCACACCTGTAATCCCAGCACTGAGGCAGGCAGATCGTTGCGAGTTCGAGGCCAGCCTGTGCTACGAAGTGATCTCAAGGCCACTTTGACCCGAACTGCATAGTTAGACTCTGTCTCAAAAACCAAAAAAAAAGAGTAAAGTAGGTATTAAATGTCTTGATAAAGAAAATATCCCTTAAATACTGCTAGCTAAAAAAGCAACTAAATAATATAGTATGGTTGTACTTACTAAAACAAGAAGCTATTGAAACAAAAAAGAAAAATTGGTAAAAAATATATTCATGTACTTTTGCATATGAAGCTGGTGGTAATATATTGTACCCTGTGCCTTCAACTTCCTAGGCCTTTTCAACAGTGTACAGGTTTCCCTCTGTGGGTTGCTGTCCTCTGATATTCAGCAAATTGATATGTTTAATACCTACAAACCATCAACTAGCTTGACAAATAAGCTCTTTATCATCTTTTGATCTGGTTTTTCATGGCTATTTCTGAGTAAAATCTAAGTATATGAACATAGACAAGTGGTTTTATGGGCTCTATCTTTGAGAGAGCCGTAAGCAGTTAGTTACTTTAACTTTTTTCGCCCAACAGAAGAGACGTTCAAACCGCCAAGTTAAGCGAAAAAAATATACTGAGGACCTGGATATAAAGATCACTGATGATGAAGAAGAAGAAGAGGTGGACGTGACTGGTCCAATAAAACCGGAGCCTGTCCTCCCTGAGCCAGTGCAAGAGCCAGACGGGGAGACGTTGCCTTCTATGCAGTTCTTTGTGGTGAGCTGAGAGCGTGAGCATCTGAGAGATTTGCTCTGCTCTTCCAATCATTTGTTGACTGACTGCATCTTTTGCTGCAGGAGAATCCCAGTGAAGAAGATGCAGCTATTGTAGACAAAGTACTTTCTATGCGAATTGTGAAGAAGGAGGTGAGGCCTCTGTCTTTAATGTCGGTCCCTAATGTTACGTGCACAGGTTTGATTTAGTGAGCACCTGGGGGTGCAGGATGTGTTCCTAGGGTAGAGTTATGTGAGGTAACAGAGGAAAGTTAGCTAGAAAATCATAACTGTCTTATTGCCTCTTCCATTTACCTATTTATGATGTGTAAATGCTTATGTCTTCACCTGTCAGGTCTCTAATATTGAAGTATTAGATGAGTTTTTAAGTCAAAAATACATCAGAGAGTGTTAGGATGAAGTTTTGTCGTGTGGTTAAAATTAAAGTTGGATTAATGACTGAAGTTTCTTTCTTTCTTCTCAGCTTCCTTCTGGACAGTATACTGAAGCAGAAGAATTCTTTGTCAAGTACAAGAACTAGTATGTTACCTGTGTAAAAAGCTTTTTACCTTAGATCCCACAGGACTGTGTAAAGGCCTCCTATGTAGACCCTCATGGGTGGGAACGTACCCCTTTTTATAATCTCCTATCCCAGACTGCCACTGCTGCTGGGGGAAGTGGCCATTCAGAAAGAAAGTCAGGAACTGGAGTTTCTGTTACTGGTTCTTTGCAGAAGGTGGGGTGAGATTGGTCTCCTCTATCTTAGTCTCCACTACGATCTTGCTGCTCAGAGTACAGTCCCTGAGTATTGGCACGACTTGGGTGCTGTGGGAAACATGCGCACTCAGGCGCGCCCCAGAGATGGGCTTATAGCCGTGGTCCACGCACTCCCCAGTTTGGGCGCATGTTTATCAGGTCTGCTGCTGGTCAGTCCTGAAGCCTCAAGCCGCCTCCCTTTCTCACCTTGTAATTGCTGCCTTCTGTCCGTTTAGCTCTTACCTGCACTGCGAGTGGGCAACCATCTCCCAGTTAGAGAAGGACAAGCGAATCCACCAGAAACTGAAACGCTTCAAAACCAAAATGGCGCAGATGAGACATTTCTTCCATGAGGTAATTAGGAGTCCGTGTGACCTCATTTCTTTCATAGAAACACAAATGAAAGACTTACAATTAGTTTGTGTATGTAGGTGTAAATTTTTAATTTTGATTATTTACTTTTAACTGTTCCATGCCTTGTCTTCCTAGGTTTAAATATGGTCTGTTTATTAAACATGGCCTAAGTGTCTTCAGAAGGGATGAGAAGGTGCCCTCAGGTCCTCTTGAGGCGCTCTTCTCCCTCTAACATCAGTATTTAGCCCTGGGTGATCTCTTTAGACATAAGCAGCTCTATCAGAAAGAGAAAACATCTTCTCAAATTTCTCATTTCTAATCTAGTATCAATAGAAACAATGATAAAGGAACTTTTACTTTCCAATATCCAAGTTTAGTACTAACTAAATGCAGGAGTACAGAAACAATGTCCATTATTTGACAACTTGGAGGCTATTCATAACCTTGACTTAATTGTATTATGCAACTAGAAAGGAGCGTGGGATGTGGGTAGGCGGGAGGAATGAAGGAGCAGAGATGGCTGTGTTTAAAGCTTGAGTGTGAAGCAGAGCGGAAAATAGTGTCAGAAGGATGTCAAGTCAAGGGAAGCTCTTCAAAAGGTGTGAAATAGTAGAATGTGTTCGTGTGTTTTATGGGAATGATTTAGGAGAGAAGGAATCTTAGAAAGGCAGGGAGAGGGGAATCTAAAGCATATATGGAGTGAACAGCCTCTGGTAGGGAAAAGAGTTGCTTTTTTGTGGTAAACAGTAAGACAATAGGTTCAGATACAGGTAAGTCTGTAGGACTTACTAATGTGAAAATAGGGAACTCCCATTGGATTGAAATATTTTGAATATAATCATCCGTTAAAAGTGAGGTGGAGAAGAGTAGTTTACTGGCAGTGGTTTTCTTTTTATCTGAATTGCTTGGTTTCGTAATTCATCTAGGATGAAGAACCTTTCAATCCCGACTACGTAGAGGTGGACAGGATATTGGATGAATCTCACAGTATTGATAAGGATAATGGAGAGGTGAGTTGGGGCATGGAGGAACATAAAAACCCTCATACAGATTTCTGCTGGTCTATTTGCTAATCCTTCACTGTTCAGATGTGACTGAAAAATCCTGCGACTAAAAGGTATTTCTAAGTTTTTCTGTGGTATCTGCAGAAAGACAGTGGAAAGGTAAGAGTGTACAAATTAAAACAGACATTTCCACGAGATTGTAAGTACTAAAGAGCCATTCACCTTTGTCTCATTCATTTGGAGGTTGGGGGTGGGGTGCAGAAAGGGGAACTTTACAAATTCTTAAGTCTATGAATATGAAAATACTGGAATAAACTAGCTTGATCCTAATCATGTATTTAATAAACAAAATTGTTGTCACCTATACTATAACCAGTGGAGTAAAAGTGAACCTTGTTAAGGTGTCAATGCTGTGTGGTGAGCCGGGCTTACGAGCTCAGTGACTTCCATACGTCATTCCAAGAGGACCTGTAAGTTAAATTCTTCCCCCTCTATAATTGCAAACTTCGGTCTGTTTGGTAAAATGTCAGGATCTCTCAGTCAGAAACTTGGATGTCTACAACCTATTCAGTGTCTCAAACCGTAACAAAAGCGCTTCAGTTAACATATATTCTGGGAGGTGAACACATACATTGTGTGTTCATTTCTGGGAAGTGATTGGATAGTGGGGCAGTTATTAGTCAGAATAGATGACTTACCTCGTCTTATTCTTTTCTTGTTTTTCTTCTTTTTGGTAGGAGGGATACCACAAATTGAACTCACAACCTCACACTTGCCAGGCAGGCACTGTGCCACTGAGCTATATCCCCAACCTTCTCATTTTCATGATTTTGGCCTTCCCAGCTTTGAAAGTCTTATTCTGTCTGCCACCATACTTAGCCTTCTAAAAGCAGTCAGCCTTGGTTTGGTCCCTTTGAAGTGTGGTCTTCATCCGGCATAACAGATGAAAATGTTTGGGCACACTGATGTTACCATCTGTGCTTCCAGTATTGGGTACCATTCTATGTATGCATTTTCCCCCTCTCCAAAGTAGCTTCATCAGTCACCCATTTTATGTTATCTAATCATAGAAATAAGTATTACAAATATTATCATCCTTAGGACGGTAAGTTCTAGTGCTGGATATGTATGACCCGTATCAGTGGTTTTATATAGAGTGACCTTAGTTGGTATAGTAAAAAACTAGGTGAAAGAACAGCTGGATTAGTTGGAAGGGTTCCTTGGTCAAGTGACTTTCAAGGCACTTTCGCACTTGTTGCTTTCTGTCTTCAGGAATATTCCGTGACTTAATAGAGATTTCTGTTGTTTACACAAGGCCTCATCTAATCAAAGGAAGGACTGTCCCATCCGTCATCATCCCGAACAGGAGCTGCTTTGCTCCGTGCAGTGGAATATGCCTATAGAATCATGCTGTAGTCTCACCTTCCCTCTTCTTTGCTCATGCCTCCTCTCTTTAACGGTCCCACCTGTAATTAGCTCAGCCTCCTGGGAAAGCTCTTTCCCATTCTGTGATGCTCTTGGAAGTGAGTGCATGCGCGCTCAGAAATTGAAGAACTCCAAAGCTCAATGAAGTCAGCCCTTACATTCTCCCACAGATTCACCCTTCTCTTCTTCATCCTAAAAGTAGCCTGGTTTCTGTGGTATCAAATTTGGTGCCAGAAAAATAGTATGGGCCAGACATGGTGGATAACACATGCCTGTAATCCCAGCGAGGGGTTGTAGATATCAAAGTTTCTGACTGAGAGATCCTGAGCAAGGCTAGGAGGATCACCACAAGTTTGAGGCCAACTTGGACTGCATTGTGAGACCCCTTCTGCAAAAAGAAAGTATGCAATTGAATCCTGGCTTTTAATTTCAACACAGTGTAGAAGAGTAGCCAGGCCCTGCCCAGTCTATCTGATTGATGAGTGTGTTTTAATGCTTAGTGTCCTATGAAATACTGGGGAAAGATTTTACTTTAGAAGTGATTCTGATAAGTTGCCTAGAAGAATGATCAAAGCCGTAAATAGTGTATCGGGTAAGCCTGTCACTGGTGCATTCAGTCTTTTTCAGCACCTTTTAGTTCCCAACACTTTGCACCTGATTTTGTAGTCTTAATTCCTGGACTACAGCTGGAAACACAGAATCCGTTTATTAAAGCATTGGCTTTTCTCTCCTAGCCTGTAATTTACTACCTGGTGAAATGGTGTTCTTTGCCTTATGAGGATAGTACATGGGAGCTAAAAGAGGATGTTGATGAGGGCAAGATTCGAGAATTTAAACGGATCCAGTCCAGGCACCCAGAACTCAAACGGGTGGTAAGTGTATTTGCACTTAACAAGTAAATGTACAGCTCTGAAGGCCTGTTCTATGCAATGCTTTCATTTTTTTCTCCTATGGGAGTTTTGTTGTTTTGGGGCTGCTGTTTGCATAGCTTTTTGTTGTGGAAATTTTCTTTATTATTATGAAAAATTTTGAATATACAAAGGTTTAAGAAATAGTATAATGTACCCATCACACAGCCATCATTTTCCTACCCATTACTTGCCTAGTTTCTCTGGTTACTTTAAAACAAATTGAACATTCCTTTATTTTACCTGTAATTATTTCAATGTTTATGTCTGAAAGATAATGCCATTATTTTATCCAAAAGATTTTAATCAGTTTAATTATTGAATACCAATCACTGTATACATTTCCCCGAATTTTTTCTTACTTGATGTTAAATATTGAGTTGTGTTCTAAAAAGGATCCATATATTGCTGTCAGTTAGTGTGTTTTGAGTTTCTCTTCAGTTCTTCCTTGGTGTTCTCTCCCTCCTTCTGTAGGATTTATTCATAGTCTGAAAATTTTATTCTCTTTAGTACCTTTTAACATGCTTTATTTTTCCTTTATTTTCCAGTTTTCAGAATAATGAAATAGTTCGTAGCATCCTCCAAAAGTCACCAGTGCATTTTTAAAATTTTTTTAAGTAATATTAAGAATGCTTAGATTTGACAGATTTTAACATAAGCAATAATTTTGTCTGTAGCTACCAGAATTATCTATCATGTCTTACCTAATTTTATTACCGCCTCCATCCAATTTATTCAGGTTTTCTATTTTTTAGAACCGTCCACAGGCAAGTGCCTGGAAGAAATTGGAGCTGTCACATGAATATAAAAACAGAAACCAGTTACGAGAATATCAATTGGAGGGAGTCAATTGGCTGCTCTTTAATTGGTATAACAGGTAAAGAGAAGGGTGGGTTCATAAAATGTAGTGGTAGTTTAAGATTATTTGTACTCATTTTCTGTTGAAAGAGTTTCTTCCTAGGTACATTATTTTTAAAGATGGTGGTTTTTTTGACATGCTTTTTTCCCCTGGTAAATCTGCAGGCAGAACTGCATCCTGGCTGATGAGATGGGATTGGGCAAAACTATTCAGTCCATTGCCTTCTTGCAGGAGGTATATAACGTGGGCATCCACGGGCCCTTCTTGGTCATTGCTCCTCTGTCCACCATTACTAACTGGGAGCGAGAGTTCAATACCTGGACCGAGATGAACACCATCGTGTATCACGGCAGCCTGGCCAGCCGGCAGATGATTCAGCAGTATGAGATGTACTGCAAGGACTCACGGGTGAGTTAAGTATTTTGGCAAGATTGTGGGTTAGAAAACAGATGCCAAGGTACATAGTGTTTTAGTGACTGCAGGTGATCTGATGTGTATGGTTTTTTGTTTTTTTTTTTTGAGACAAGGTCTCGCTGTGCAGTTCAGCCTGGCCCTGAGCTCACTTTGTAGCCCAACCTGGTCTTAAACTTGCAAAGATCCTCCTGCCTCAGCCTCCCAAGTGCTGGGATTACGGGCGTGTGCCACCATGCCTAGCTGATCTGTACATTTTTATGCTGCAGTGTGTAGAGTGTTGACTGATATTTTTGCTCCATAGACATTTTGATTCAGTGGCTGACTTTATTTATGAAAACATACATTATAAATAGATTTTTACCAGTATTGATGCATTTTATAGTATTTCTCAGAGTGAAATTCATTTAGCCACTTAAATTTCTTAATTTTTATGGCATTTATTTCTTTTTTTGGTTTTTTTTTCTTCGTCTGCTGAAATTTTCATTAAGATCCTTTACATTTTCTACGTATATTTAGAAAAGAGTGAACTACCTACCCATCTTGTATTAATATTGAATATTATTGCTTATCTGCTATTAGTTTTGTTTTGTGATTTCTATTTCTACCATACCAGATTTCCTCACCACCTTTTGCAGATTTTGTAGCAGTTGACGGTAACCAGTGTATTTATGTTCTATGTTAGCTATTTCCACTTTAGCTCTCCTGTGTATCTTAGCAATGGGTATCATTGTTAACCAACAAAGATCTAGGACAGAGACATAAGCTAGGCGTATAGTGGAGGAGTCAGAAGCCTCTCGCTCTACCCTCAAAGGCCTGCCATTGTCGCAGGAAAGTAAATAAGGGAGCAGTGTGTATCTTACACGCAGTGATTTGGTGATATGTGTCATTTGGTGGTAGCTTGTGCTTATATGTTAAACCTGTCTGAATACAGACAAGTAACTCAGAAGATACCAGTTAATAATTTATGTATTTATTAGGCTCTCTCTGACCTTCATGCTTAGGGACGCCTTATCCCAGGCGCATACAAATTTGATGCCCTGATCACCACCTTTGAGATGATCTTGTCGGACTGTCCTGAGCTTCGTGAAATTGAATGGCGTTGCGTCATCATTGATGAAGCCCACCGACTGAAAAACCGTAATTGCAAGCTGCTCGATAGTCTGAAGCACATGGACCTGGTGAGTGTCCCCTGCTCCCTTGTGGGCAGCAGGACCTGCAATTATCACTATTTCCTTGTGGAATGAAAATAGCCCTAAATTAGAAGAAGAAAGAGGAGGACTCCCGGGTGGGGGGTATGACCTATTGGAATGATAACCTGGAAGTCCTATGAAAGTTATAAATTTTAGAATCAGAAACAAATTGTGGTTTAGTGGTTCCCAGCCAAAAGGAGCCAACGGGAGACTATTAATGACCTATTCTTGCATAGATAACACTCCAAAATTTACTGCCTTAAAGCGGCTTGCTTAATTCTCTTGCTCATTCACTTAGGCCAGCGCAGCTGACGTTCCTCTGATGCTTGTCTGGAGCGCTGAATGCTGCTGCAGGGGGCAGTTAGCACTGTTGGGGCTGGGTTGACTTCTGTGTGGCCTGTTCATCCTCTCCAAGCCAGATGGGCTTCTTTACAAGGACCATCAGGGCAGGGTTCCAAATGGGCAAACGTGGGAGCTGCACGGCCTTTGAGCAGGGCTCTGGAAACTCACAGTTTCTCTTTGTCTCAGCAAGTCACAAGGCAAGCCTAGATTTAAGAAGCAACCATTAAGATGAGCTACAAGGAATTAATTAATGGTCACATTACATCAGGCAGAGGTGCATTTTCTAGAAAAGGGCAAATTAGGATATTTGTGGGGAGTTGAGTGTAGGAGATGCATATGAAATTGGGAAAAACAACATGAATTACTTATTTGCTCATAAACAAGAAATTTATGTTGTTTCAATATGTTCAATAATACCAGGGAGGTTCTTAAATGTTGTATTTTCAAAGGAGGGGGAGAATGAAAAAAAATTTAGACAGTAATGTGGTTCTTCACAGGTATTTTGTAGTTGAAGATATTAAAGCTAAAGGTCCTCATATATTCGATGGAAACACCTAGTGGGCCTTTGTGTCTTTTGAGTTTTATCATTCTGTTTCCTGCATTTCTAGGAACACAAAGTGCTTCTCACAGGAACACCACTGCAGAACACCGTGGAGGAGCTGTTCAGCTTACTTCATTTCTTGGAACCCTCACAGTTTCCCTCAGAGTCAGAGTTCCTTAAGGACTTTGGGGATCTCAAGACAGAGGAGCAGGTAGGAAAGCTGTCTGGTGAGATACAAACTCGGGATCAGAAAAGTGCTTGCCACATGCACCCAGCACAGCGCCTGTCTGAATTCTTGCTCACATCATCTGCAGCATTGCCCAAAACCTTTATTCCTGATAATAGGAACCTCTATTTTTTTGTCCATGTTTCCATATAATGTGAAAATATTTGTACTCACGTTATTGATTGGTTTATTTTTCTCTGTGCAATGAACCACAGGTTCAAAAGTTACAGGCCATTCTCAAACCAATGATGCTGAGAAGGCTTAAAGAGGATGTTGAAAAAAACTTGGCTCCGAAACAGGAAACCATTATTGAAGTAGAGCTGACAAACATCCAGAAGAAATACTACCGCGCTATTTTGGAGAAAAATTTCTCCTTCCTGTCCAAGGGAGCAGGACATACCAACATGCCCAATCTACTCAACACCATGATGGAGCTGCGCAAGTGCTGCAACCACCCCTATCTCATCAACGGTGAGCAAGCCGCTGCGTTTGCTTTCACAGTGAGCGCTTCTTGGAGTGGGTGCACTAACTGCTCCATTAAGTTTGGAGGTCGGGGCTGAGGGGTGTGATAAAATTTCTACTTTAAAAAAAAGATTCTTAATGGACCATCTTTCTCTAGTTTTTTCTGTCCTCTCGGTTCTGCATAATCTTCAAATGTAAATAGGATTTACTATTTAGAATTTCAAAGAACTCCAAGTCTGAAGCAGGAAGATCTCAAGTTCAAATCCAGCTTAGATAAATTAATGACTTGGTGAGACCCTGTCTCAAAATAAAAATGACAAAAAAAGGCTGAACCTACTGCCAAAAACCAAGGTTCAATCCTATGTACAAAAAGAAGTCTGGATCAGTGTCCTCTCCGACACTACATTCTCCTTTGGGCATCTTATTGTGGTGATGTGGCTGTGTCTTCCATCTTAGTCCTTGTCCAGGCATTTACTTGTTTTTTAACCCGGTTTACTTATGTAAGGCCCACCTTACTTGGAATAGCTCATATAACACAATGAATGACAGGTTAGAATTTTTTGTTGCTAAACTGTGTGTGAGAGATGTTGATCTCAGGTGAGATTACTCTTTTATTTGCTATTTTTTTTGGTAACAGGAATCAAACTTATGCCTTCGCACTTGCCAGGCAGGCGCTATGCCACTAAACTATGTCCCTGGCCCTTTATTTGCATTTTTACCCCAATTAAGCTTTAATATGGGGGCTGGGGATATAGCTCAGTGGAATAAGCGCTTGCCTAGCAAGCGCAGGGTCCTGAGTTCGATCCCCAGTACCGCAAAAAAAAAAAAGCTTTATTATGTTGTCACTGAATCACACCATCAAGTTTGATCTCTTTTTCTGGCAGGTGCAGAAGAGAAAATCCTAACAGAATTCCGAGAGGCCTCCCACGTTGTACCTCATGACTTCCACCTGCAGGCCATGGTGCGCTCAGCTGGCAAATTGGTTCTTATTGACAAGTTACTTCCGAAGCTCAAAGCTGGTGGCCATAAAGTTCTGATATTCTCCCAGATGGTACGCTGCCTAGATATTCTAGAGGATTATCTAATCCAGAGGAGGTGAGAAGAGTCTCCGAGTCTTGTACTTACAGGGTATGCATAAAGCCACAAAAGGGTTTGGGGTATAGTTTGGTGGTAGAGTGCTTGCCCACCATGTATGACGCCCTGGGTTTGATCCAAATCACCACAAAAAATACAAGATTTAAAAGCTTCAGAAAATAGAGGGAAGGTCTGGGTTTAATTATAGTTGCTATAAGAGAAGTATTTTAAAGATTCTCACTCATGGTTGTTGGCCAGGTGGACACACAGAAGAACAGGTGTCAAGCCTTGCCTGCTTTTTTAGTTTCTTCTGCTTCGCCGCTTCAGTTTTTCCTGTGACTCCACACAGGTACTTATATGAACGCATTGACGGGAGAGTCCGAGGCAATCTTCGACAGGCTGCTATTGACCGCTTCAGCAAGCCTGACTCAGACCGCTTTGTCTTCTTGTTATGCACTCGGGCTGGTGGACTTGGTATTAATCTTACAGCTGCTGATACCTGTATCATCTTTGATTCAGACTGGAATCCACAAAATGACCTGCAGGTAAAGAAAGTTGCTATTTTAGGAACTATCCACCTAACGCAGGAGGGGCCTGTCTTCTGGAGAGGTTAGAATTATTTACTTAGAACAGGCTTGGTGGCACACGCCTATGATCCCAGCACTCAGGAGGCTGAGGCAGGAGGATCTTGCAAGTTAGACCAGCCTAGGCTACAAAGTGAGCTCAAGGCCAGCCTGAACTGCATAGCAAGACCCTGTCTCAAAAAGACAAAAAAACCCCAAACAATTATTTACTTAGAACTGGCAGTTAGGTCAGGGTTCAGCAAACTTTCTGTATAGATACAATTCTAAATATAGGTGTGGTTTGCCATGTGGTCTCTTTCAAGTACTCATCTCCCCTCTTACAGTAGAAAGGCAGCCAAGGTTACTATTTAAATGACTACACAGGCCTGGGTTGATAAAACTTCAGAGGAACAGATGTCCACACAGTCTGTTCTGCAGTGTGCTTGTACCTGTTCTACATGGTGGGGCAGTCATCTCATCTTAAAGCTCACTTTTGCTTTTGAGTTGACCTCATGACTGCTTTGTAAATATGAAATACTTTGATATTGTGTATCTTCTTCCTCCCCCATTTTTGTTACCTTTTTGCTTTCCCTTTTAAACAACAACAACAAAACAGGCCCAGGCACGGTGTCATCGAATTGGACAGAGCAAAGCTGTGAAGGTGTACCGTCTTATCACTCGTAATTCCTATGAGAGGGAGATGTTTGATAAAGCGAGCCTCAAGTTGGGACTGGATAAGGCTGTGCTTCAGTCCATGAGCGGTCGGGACGGCAACATTACTGGGGTAAGTTGTAGAACTAAGCTATAACTAAGCTTATAGTGGGACACAGTGATAGAGGGAACTAAGAGCTATTTTTGCCAGGCTTAGTGTTGCGTGCCTATTATCCCAGCACTCTCGAGGCTGAGACAGGAAGATTGACACAAGTTTGAGGCCAGCCTGGGCTTCATAGTGAGTCTAGGCCAGCCTAAACTACATAGCAAGACGCTGTCTGAAAAACAAAAGGTATTTTTGTACAGGGATCCAACTGACTTGTTTGGATTCTTAATTATTATTGAGAAGCTTTATTCATTTTTTAGCTTTATGTTATTTGTAATTGACAAATACTAATTGATCATAATTTCTTACAGTATTAAAGCTAAAATATTATTGCATGGTTAGATAATACTCTCTTAGTATGCTTTTCATCTCTCTTGGTTTTTGCAGATCCAACAATTCTCCAAAAAAGAGATCGAAGATCTCTTAAGAAAAGGAGCATATGCAGCCATAATGGAGGAGGATGATGAGGGCTCAAAGTTTTGTGAAGAGGACATAGACCAGATCTTGTTAAGACGAACCACAACTATCACTATCGAATCTGAAGGAAAAGGTTCTACCTTTGCCAAGGCATGTCCAAGTGGTTTTCTGTGGGTTTTTTGATTTGGTTTGGTTTGCTTTCGATTCTTAAGATAGAGTCTTACCCTATCAAGACTAGTCTTGAACTTGTGATCGTTTTGCCCAGGTTCCTGATAGCTGGAATTACAGATACACCATATTTGGCTCCAAAGGAGTGTTTTGTTTTTTCTAGATGCTACAAAAACACCTGGAATCTCCAAGATTTAAATATGTTTTTAAAATGTAATTTATTTCCTGTTGCTCAAAAAGGTGTTTACTTTCTCTTTGTTTATTACTAGGCAAGCTTTGTTGCTTCTGAAAATAGGACAGACATTTCTCTGGATGATCCCAACTTTTGGCAAAAGTGGGCCAAAAAGGCTGATCTAGACATGGATCTGCTTAACAGCAAGGTGAGATTGCTCTTCCTTGAGGAAATATTGCAGAAGACTCTTTAGGACTATCAGTCTTTGTAACTATTCTGTGATTCTTCAGTGCTAATTGCAGTCTGATAATTGGTATACCAAAATCTACTTGGAGGCCCTGGGCTGGGGATATAGCTCAGTAGAATAAGCCCTTGCCTGGCAAATGCAAGGTCCTGAGTTCAATCCCCATTACTACCAAAAAAAAGAAAAAAAAAAAAAGTTCAACTACTTGGAAGCCCTGGAAAATACTTATGTATCTACATTTAATTTTGCTTCTTGGGTCCCTGGAACCAGGGATCTAGATTCATTTAATGTCATTTTTAAAAATCAATTTTCATGTTCTATCCAAAGCTGTTTTAGCCTATAATTTTCTTTTCCATGAGCATAACATGGAAAGTCATTTCTCCTGTTCTCTGTGTAGAATAACTTGGTGATTGACACACCCAGAGTCCGGAAACAGACCCGCCACTTCAGCACTCTGAAAGACGATGACCTGGTGGAATTCTCAGACTTAGAGAGTGAAGATGATGAACGGCCACGGTCCCGCAGACATGACCGTCACCATGCCTACGGGCGCACCGACTGCTTTCGGGTGGAAAAGCACCTCCTGGTGTATGGGTAAGAGCCCATCTTGCCTTTCGAGGTAGTGCATCTCGGTCCTGATGCTGTTTAGCTGTTGCCTTTCAAATTAGAGGCTGTGACCAAAGAGGGGATTATTGAAAATTTTTTCTTTGGAATCAGTTCCTTTATTTTGTTGCCATACTTTCCAAGATTTTGTGTCACATTTCTTCTGAGATACAAGACTGGGAGTCAGGGAACTATCACTGAATAGAGTTCCCAGAAAAACATTAGTAGTGTCCTTTTCTGTTTTGTTAGTTGGGGACGGTGGCGAGATATTCTGTCTCATGGACGCTTTAAGCGGCGAATGACCGAACGAGACGTGGAAACCATATGCCGTGCCATCCTCGTGTACTGTCTTCTGCACTACCGCGGGGATGAAAACATCAAAGGCTTCATTTGGGACCTAATTAGCCCTGCTGAAAATGGCAAAACAAAAGAACTACAGAATCATTCAGGTAATTATCAACTCCTTACTTTTCATCTTTTCAGCAGTTACCTAGTCCTTTTCAGGTCTGAGGGTTTTTCTCAATCCAAGTCTTTGATGTCTCCCCTCCCCCAGGTCTGTCTATCCCTGTGCCCCGTGGACGCAAGGGTAAGAAAGTCAAGTCACAAAGTACTTTTGATATCCATAAAGCAGACTGGATCCGGAAGTATAACCCTGATACTCTCTTTCAAGATGAGAGTTACAAGAAGCACTTGAAACATCAGTGTAACAAGTAAGGGCAGAATTCAACAAAGACATTTCCCACCTGAGACTTTTTCTACACTGTCACTGAGCCAGCTCCTCCACCTTCCCTCCTAGGGTCCTGTTACGAGTGCGCATGCTGTACTACCTGAGGCAGGAGGTTATTGGTGACCAGGCAGAAAAGGTGTTAGGGGGTGCTATTGCCAGGTAAAGCTTTTCTCTGTATTTTTTAATATGCCTTGCCTTAATCCAAGAATGACTGGTGTGCTTACTCCTTTCTGTACTGTCTGGGATATCCGGTAATTAAAGTCTGGGTAGCTAGCTAACTGTGGATGGAAGCTTCTACAAACCGTGAGCCGAATAAACCTTTCTTCGCTGGTGTCAGATCTTTAGCCCTATACTTGGCAGTAGTGCAAGGAAATAGGGCAGATGCAAGAACATTTAAATTAAAGGACAGTGGCCGCAATAATCTTTCCAAGGATTGTCACTTGCATTTTCTCCCTTGTTTCACTGACTGTGCCCTTTTATACCTTCAGTGAGATTGACATATGGTTCCCAGTGGTGGATCAGCTAGAAGTTCCAACAACTTGGTGGGACAGTGAAGCTGACAAGTCTCTGCTCATTGGAGTATTTAAACATGGTAGGTGTCTCCTCCTAGCTTGTTCTTTGCCTCTAGAGTTTATGTTAACAAATAGAACATTTAGCAAAATGCTCATAAAAGAACCAAGTTCTTTCATTAATTTTCAATAAATGTATATTTGAATAGGAAACTAGTTCTTAAATATCCAGAGTCAAGCAGTTTGTTTATATAAATAGATGTTCAAGAAAGACCAGATGGATAGTTAAATCTCAAGTAGGGGGTGTCCCATCTTTTCCGTAATCAGTTACCAGTGTATTACCTCACTCTATGTTGTGTGGTCTAAGTTAAAGTTCAACAAATCTGAGACAGTAATACATGCCCACTCCTTTAATGACCACAGTAAGGCCAGGCATGGGAGCACATGCCTGTAATCCCAGTACTGAGGAGGCTGAGGAGGAGGATTGCCATGAGTTCAAGGCCACACTAGGCAATGTAGTGAGTTCAAGGCCAGCCTGAACTGCATAGTGAGACCCTGTCTCAACAAACAAAAATCAGTTAACTTGTATGGCTTTCCTGTAGCTTGCTGAAAGTGTTACATTTATCTCTCTGTCCCACATCAGCCATGCTGATGTGAGTGAGACAACCCTCTTTGCAATTTTGGCTAATACCAAATTCTAAGCACTGGGGCCCAGGGATATAGCTCAGCGGCACAAGTGCCTGCCTGGCAAATACAAGGTCTTGAGTTCAATTCTCAGTACCAAAAAAACCCAAAAAAATAAAAAACAAATTCCAAGCACTAAAAGTTGGGGTCCTAACTTCCAATACTTTTGTTTATAGGGTTATCTTTTCCTTTTGAAAAAAATATTTTGAACAGTGCCAAGCATGCTTGAGGCCCTGTGTTCAATCCCCAGCCCCTCCCCTCCAAAAATCTCCTTTTTTAAACATCTATAAAATAGAAAGTAATGGCTCTTAATATACATGTTTTTGAAAAGTTTAGCGGGATAAGAAAAACAACACTTGTGAGACAGACATGTATAGGAGTCAGAACATCCTAAAATATGTTCATACATTTATTTATTGTTCAACAGAATTTACTGAGTACTTACTTCCAGGTACAGTTTCCTTATTCTTCAAGAATATGTGATCTATCCCTAAATGATTTGATTTTACTTTCTTTATCTATACAGTAAGAGTGATAATAGAAAGATTACCAGTTGGGGCCAGGGATATAGCTCAGCGGCATAAGCACCTGCCTGGCAAGCACAAGGTGCTGAGTTTGATTCCTGGTACAGAAAAAAAAAAGATTACCAGCTAAATGACTATAGAGCTGTATTGTTATATAAATTTGTTGAAGCTGGACCTGGTGGCTCATGCCTATAATCCTGGAACTCGAGAAGCTGAGCCAGGAGGTCACCTGGAGTTTGAGGCCAGCCTGGACTACGTAGTGAGTTTAAGGAAAGCCTGAACTGCAGAGTGAGGCCCTGTCTCAAAAAACCAAAACTTAAAAAAAAAATTGTTACTTAAATTCTTAACAATCACTAGGGTAAAACTAGCTAAGTTGCTATTAAAACGTTAAATATATTAGTAAACACAGGATCTACAGAGTAAATATTAATGATATTTTGCATTATGAGCAAAGTAGCCCACATACTCCTAATTTTTTTTTTTTCTCAATTTATGGCCCTTTTTCTTCTAGGCTATGAGAAATATAATACAATGAGGGCAGACCCAGCATTATGCTTCCTGGAAAAGGCTGGTCGACCAGATGATAAAGCCATTGCAGCCGAACATCGAGTGTTAGATAATTTCTCCGATATAGTAGAGGGGTAAGCATTGCTGGTGGTCCTCTTAAAGCTTTGCACAAACCCGGTGGAGGGTATTGCTTGTATTAAGAGGTAACATAACTCTAGCCTTGACTGAAGCCATTGGATATCTTAATGGTGGTTATATTTAGGTATATTAAATTTTTATAAAGAATAGGACCAGCATATAGGACTTCGTAAACTGGTATAAACCACACATTGTAAGATGCAGCTGAGGGTGAAAAATCAGTTATTCCAAAATAGCTTATTTATGTTCTGTTGTAAGGCTCATTGGCACAGCTGGAGTAGCTGAGCAGATAACCAGTGCCCTTGCAAGAGAATAACCAAGCAGCGCACATGTGCTGCGTATGTGCTGGCTTTGGGGCAGCTGTGGCTCTGGTGTATCATCTCCTGTTGGCACCTGACACACAAGGCTCTTTGTTCTGCTGGAGGACATGTCCCGATGATGAGTTGCCATGCTAATACTGAGCCACCAAGTAGGGCAGAGTTGCCCTGGTTTGGGTGCCAGTGAGTTTAACAAAACTTCTCATGTGGAGACCTGAGGGACATTTAAAATAATTGGCTTAGTTACCTAGCTAGTCCTTCATAGCCATGAGATTTCTCTTTGACGATCAATGTGCTTGGTGTGGGAACCTCAAAAAAAACTGGGTCTTCTATTGGGTATCATTTAATGTCATCTTTCTGCTCCATACAAAAAAGCAGTAAAGAAGAAAACATGGTGACATTCAGACATAAATAGTTAATAATTACAGGGGAGGTGGAGAACGAAAAGGGACTACCAAAAGGAAGTATGCTGATCAGAGTATTTCATTTGAAACCATGCCTATGTCATATGCAGTGACACACCCCTGAGGCTGAGGCAGGAGGGTCGCTATTCAAGGCCAGCTTCGAATATATAGCAAGACCCTGCCTGAAACAACAACAAAAAAGAAGCTGGGTCTATTGGCACATGCCTATAGGCACACTTGCTTGGGAAGCTGAGGCAGGAGGCTCAGTTGAGGCAAGGAGTTAGAGCAACACAGTGAAACACTGGAAAGAATATCTTAAAACAACAAAAAACAGGTAACATGGCAGCCTAGTGTGGTGATGCAGCCCTTGTAATCCCAGTACTGTGGGGTGCTGAGACAGGATTGTAAGTTTAAGCCTAGCCTGGGAGACTTAGTAATTTACTGAGACTCTGTCTCGAAATAAAAAATTAAAAGGGCTGGGGGTAGCTGGGTGAGGTGGCACATGCCTATAATCCTAGCACGCAGGAGGCTGAGGCAGGATTACTTCAAGTTCAAGACCAGCTGGACTACATAGTGAGTTCAAAACCAACCTGGACTACACAGTGAGACCTGTCTCAGAAAACAAAAAAACTAAACAATAAAAAAGGCTGGGTGTGTGGGTCAGTACAAAGTGCTGGGTTCAATACCCAGTGCTGCAGAGAACAAAGTTACTTTGTTTCAAACTAAAGCAATTATGAGTGACACTTTGTAAGTCTCTGTTGAACCCTGTATTTATTGATCCAAAATGTAGCACCTGTAAGCATGCAGTTACACTGTTTCCTGTGAACTGTGTTTGTGGTGGAAGATAAAATTCAGGTGGAGTGGTTAACCAGGGTCTCTCTATGCAGCTCAGCACTGGTCTTAAACTATGTAGTGGAGGCTGGCCTTGAACTCACAGTGATCCTCCTGTCTCAGCCTTGCAAGTGCTAGGATTACAGGCCTGTACTACCACACCTAGCTAGAAAATAAATTATTAACATTTTCTTTTGCTTTGGATTATTTTAGGGTTGACTTTGATAAGGATTGTGAAGACCCTGAATATAAACCACTCCAGGGTCCCCCAAAGGACCAGGATGATGAGGTAAAGCATTCTTATCTGAATCTAGCTTTTCTCTATTACTAGTTTGTTATCTTCCATTCTCTTAAGTTGTAAAAGTAGATTGATTTATCATACAGAATATAAAATACTCTTTAGATATGTAAAATACTAATGGAAAGGATTTTAATGTTAGCTGGGGAGATCAGGGTGGCTTTATGGAGGTGGGACTCACTCACTGGATATTACAGATTATTATTTTACTAATAAATTCCTAAATCCTGTCCGGGAATGGTGGCACAGCCTGTAATCCTAGACTTGGAAAGCTGAGGCAGGAGGTGAAGGCCAGCCTGGAATATATAGCAAGAAACTATTTCAAAAAATAAGTAAGAATAAAATAAATTACTAAGTCCCATTGTCTTTGGCCCACCAATAAGAATGGTCTGTCACGTTCTACTTTCTTACTCTTCTTTCAGTTGGTTGCTTTCAGAGTTTTGTGGGGTTCTTTTCAGAGAGCCAATTTCCCTCTTTCCCTCCCCTCCATCCTGTGGGGTGGATCTCCTTCCCTAGGGTGACCCTCTGATGATGATGGATGAGGAGATCTCTGTGATTGATGGAGATGAAGGTAAACTTCAGGTCAACTAATACTGTTCCGTGTGGGATGGAGGGATGGGGGATTACTGACTAAATTTTGCCCTGGGGTTTCTAGGAGCTTTGCTGTGGGTGGGTGGAAATAGGAGTACTCCCTGTGCTTCCCTGTGTATGTACTTCCTATTCACTCTACTTTATTTCCCACAGCCCAGGTGACTCAGCAGCCGGGGCATCTCTTCTGGCCCCCAGGCTCTGCCCTGACCGCCAGGCTTCGGCGCCTGGTGACAGCCTATCAGCGCAGCTACAAGAGGGAACAAATGAAGATGGAGGCGGCGGAGCGCGGGGACCGGCGCCGGCGGCGATGCGAAGCAGCTTTCAAGCTAAAAGAAATTGCTCGGCGGGAGAAGCAACAACGGTAAAGTATACTGGGCTGTGCTGTCAGTTTGTCTGTGACTAAGTAAATTTTGGGAAAAACTTATTTACAGTTCCTTATAAAGAGATCATGCTTCTGCCTTGAGTTGTTAGATCACTAGGGCTTAAAAACTATGCAGTAATTGTAACCCTGGGAATGTCTCCAGCACAGATGTTTTCATTGATTTATCTGCCTCTTTTTCTCTCCGTGCTTGGTAATTCCTACATGTTACATGAGTTTTCTCATAGCCTTTTCTGGGCTTTGTCCTGTTCTGTTTCATTTTCTCTACATTCAGTTTTTTTCAGGTACTCTAAACCATCCTAGAAACCAGATTTCCTGGGTGCTTCTGACCGCTGTTGTTACTCCTCTCCCCTTGTAGATGGACAAGGCGTGAGCAGACAGATTTCTATAGAGTAGTGTCTACCTTTGGCGTGGAGTATGATCCCGACAGTATGCAGTTCCACTGGGATCGCTTCCGCACTTTTGCTCGACTAGACAAAAAGACTGACGAAAGCCTCACCAAATACTTCCACGGCTTTGTGGCCATGTGCCGGCAAGTGTGTCGCCTCCCCCCCGCAGCTGGAGATGGTGAGCGGGGAGAGGCCAGGGCGAGTGGGGGTGGGTGGCAGCACACCGGCTCTTGGTCCATTTCTCCTTCCACCCCTGTCTCTTGTAGAACCCCCAGACCCTAATCTGTTCATTGAGCCCATCACTGAAGAAAGGGCCTCATGGACTCTCTACCGTATCGAACTGCTTCGGCGCTTACGGGAACAAGTTTTATGCCACCCCCTTTTGGAAGATCGCCTAGCATTGTGTCAGCCTCCAGGTCCAGAACTGCCCAAATGGTGGGAGCCTGTTCGTCATGATGGGGAGCTTCTACGAGGGGCAGCTCGCCATGGGGTGAGCCAAACGGACTGCAACATCATGCAGGACCCAGACTTCTCTTTTCTGGCTGCCCGTATGCATTATATGCAGAACCATCAGGCAGGAGCACCAGCTACATCCTTGTCACGCTGCTCTACTCCACTGCTACACCAGCAGTATACCTCGCGCACTGCCTCACCGCTGCCCCTGCGCCCAGATGCTCCTGTTGAAAAGTCACCTGAGGAGGTAGCTACCCAAGTCCCCAGTCTGGAGAGTCTGACTTTAAAACTAGAGCATGAGATGGTGGCCAGGAGCCAACCAACCCAAGACTATGAGATGCGAATAGCCCCCTCTGATACTACCCCTCTGGTGTCCCGGAGTGTTCCGCCAGTCAAACTGGAGGATGAGGATGACTCAGACTCAGAGCTGGACTTGAGCAAGCTGTCACCGTCATCCTCTTCTTCCTCATCCTCATCCAGCTCCAGCTCCAGCACTGAGGAGAGTGAGGACGAGAAGGAAGAGAAGCTAAGTGAGTTCATGTGGCCAGCTGTTGGGCCTCTTCCCTGTCCCCCTGTGCTTGTTCCCTTCTAAGTGCATCCTCTTAGGAGATTCAATTTTTGCTTTGATAAAATCTCCAGAGAGACCAGTTATTCTTTGGGCCCTTATGCAAAGCTCTCATAACACGGTCCCCACTTAACATGACTTTATTATCTTTGCTCACATGATCTGTGTGCTCTCTAGCTGCAGACCGATCCCGCCCAAAGCTCTATGACGAAGAGAGTCTCCTGTCCCTCTCTGTGTCTCAAGATGGATTCCCAAACGAAGATGGAGAACATATGACCCCTGAACTTCTGATGCTCCAGGAAAGACAAAGAGCCTCTGAATGGCCCAAGGTAACAGCCTCATTCCTGGAGATGTAGAGTCCAGAAATAGAATGCAACATTATGTAAAGAGGAGAAGGAACAGTGGTTTGGGGTTTTATTTTATTTTACTGCCATGTTTAGTACTACTTCTGTTTTTTTCTTTGGCAGGATCTTGCAATGACCAGTTAATGCTGGTCTTAAACTCACTATGTAGCCCAGGCTAGCCTTAAACTCACAACTATCCTCCTGCCTAGCCTCCAAAGTGCTGAGATTATAGGTGTTTGCCACCATGCCCAGCTAGTGCTACATTTTTTGCATGAAACTGTTTCTTTCAAGTTGCTACAGGAATTCACAGTGTTGCCCCTCTCCTTTCTGCCTCATAAGTCTTACCATCCTGGTAATGACAGTATTGTATCAGACAACTGCAGAGTTAGTACTCAGGATCTTAAATCCTTTTTCTTTTTCCATCACTCAGGATCGCGTCCTGATAAACCGTATTGACCTCGTCTGCCAGGCTATACTCTCAGGGAAATGGCCTTCTAGCCGCAGGACCCAGGAAATGGTAACAGGAGGAATTTTGGGGCCAGGCAACCACTTACTGGACAGTCCTTCATTAACCCCGGGAGAGTACGGTGACTCTCCGGTGCCTACACCTCGAAGTAGCAGCGCAGCTTCCATGGCAGAGGAGGAACCATCTGCGGTCAGCGCAGCAGCAGCCCAGTTCACCAGACTTCACCGAGGCATGGATGAGAAGGAGTTCACAGTTCAGATCAAAGATGTAAGCTCCACACGGCAGACTAGAAAGTGGTGAAGAAGGCTGTAGTCTTTAGTTTCACTAATAGGATACTTTAAATAAAAACGGTTAAATAAAATTTTTAAAATAAGATAAAATTTAAAAAGGCACCATTCATACTGCAGTTAAATCAGTTCACTTTTGTTTTATAGATGAAAATTTGGGTTTTCTTGATCCTCTTCCCTTTGAGTCTCACTAGCTGCTCATTAAGTACTCAGAGAAGAATGTCTAAATTAGTATATGACAAGAATAGTAGGGTTTTGCCCCTGAGATGAGTTGCCATAGTAGTACTGACACTGGTTATGAGTTTGAGAACTGCCTTGCATGTTTGGATGAATTCTTCTTGTAAATCTCTGAGGGGCACTAGATAAAGAAATTTCAGTATATGTGTTGCCAAAGCAAACACACTTGGCTAACAAATTAAATTTTTTTTCCCTTTTTGAGACAGGATCTCACCATGTAGTTCAGGCTGGTCTCAAACTCATGGTAATCCTTTTGCCTCAGCCTTCCCTGTACTGGGATTACAGCCACATCTAGCTGAAATGAAATATTTGAAAGGAAAAAGTGTCCTTGTAAATCTGATTTCTACCCTTTAGTCAGACAGCCTTCCTTTTCACATCACTGAGCTAGAGGCTGACCCTTGGCTCAGGTACTCCTAGATTAATCTTTAGTTTTAAAAACATATGCTATATAATGTCCCGGGTGGGGGTATCTTTCTAGGAGGAAGGATTAAAGTTAACATTCCAGAAGCACAAGCTGATGGCTAATGGAGTAATGGGAGATGGACACCCGCTCTTCCATAAGAAGAAGGGGAACAGAAAAAAACTAATAGAGGTAAGTAGCAGAGAAAGTCTTTAACCTCACAATTAGATAAGATCTTTTATTCCCAGTAGTTGATGAAGGCGGTTGGGACTGAGGTATTGGAAGATACTGTTGCTATAATTACCACCAGCTATGCTTCCCCTCCCCTCCACCTCAGAGAAGTGTCTGTGCTCATGGGGGTGGATTCTGGGTTTGCAGCTGGAGGTGGAGTGCGTGGAGGAGCCTAATCACCTTGATGTGGACCTGGAGTCCCGGATCCCCGTCATCAATAAGGTGGATGGTACTCTGCTGGTGGGTGAGGACGCCCCTCGCCGGGCTGAGCTGGAGATGTGGTTACAGGGCCATCCAGAGTTTGCTGTCGATCCCCGATTTCTAGCGGTGAGTGGCAGTTCCATCCAGCTGGATTTAAAGTCACTTTTTGATTAAGCTGTATGAAAGGGAGAAAGCATGCCATACTCTTATCATTACTTCTTCATCTGCAAGGTAAGGATGATAATACCCTGTCTTACCTACTTCACAGCATTTTGATAATCAAGACAAAATAATGTTAAATACTTCTTAAGCTAAATGCTAGGGAAATATTTATTAGTTTAGGGGAAAAATGCACTTGGTGGCAATTTGTTTTGTTTTGTTTTTTAGTACCTTAATAATTACTTCAGAGATTCTCTTGTCTCTTGGATAACTGATACATTTCTATTGCAGTACATGGAGGAATGCAGAAAACAGAAGTGGCAGAGATGTAAAAAAAATAATAAAGTAGAAGTGAACTGTGTGGGAATGGAGCCAGTACAGACCGTGAACTCTAGAAATGGGAAAAAGGTGAGATTCAAACACTTCTCAAACTAGCTGCCGAGAGTTTTTCATGGGGATGTGATTCATGTTTATCTTTTATCAAATGTGTATTTCTGAGTAAAATTATCTTCAGTTCACTAAGAATGAAACCAGAGTATTTTTCTTGGTATTCTTGCAGTCCTGTAGTATCTTCATCTCTAGCAGAGCCTAAAATCCTAAAAATGTACCTTTAGCACTGTAAGCACATGCAAACATAAGAATTAGTGAGCTTGGTAGAAAGAGTTTAAGGGCTTGTCCTCCTCCTCTAAATAACTCAGTTTTGGCAGATACTTTAACCTCTGATTTTCACAACCTCAAAAGTGGGAGTTTGGGAGTAAATTTTTGTTTCAATACTGGCAATTAAATCCAGGGCCTTGAGCGTGCTAGGCAGGTGATTTACCAGAGTTACACTCCCAGGGAGACAAGCTCTTAAAAGTTTTATAATTCTAAAACTGGGCACGATGGTGCATGCTTGTAATAGTAACTGCTTCATAGGCTGAGGCAGGAGAATTGCAAGTTTGAGGTCAGCCTGGGCACCTTAGTGAAACCAAAATTTTAAAAAGGAGTAGAAATGACAGAGTCTTGCTATGTTGTCCAGGCTGGCCCTAAAATCCTGGAATTGAGTGGTCACCTACCTGCCTCAGCTTCCTGAGTAGCTGAATCTAGAAGTGTGTGTCACTTTGCCCAAAACAAAATGGTTAAAAGTAGAACTGACCAAGCTGGGCGTGGTGTTACACACTTATAATCCCAGCACCCGAGGCAGGAAGATTATAGAGAGTTTGAGGACAGCCTGCATTATAAAGTGAGTTCAAGATCAGCCTGAACTACACAGTGAGACCCTGTCTCAAAAAGACAAAAAAACCAGAATTCACTATGGATCTACCACTGCATTACTCCAGGGAGTCATAAAAATTACTGTACTTTAAGAAGTCCATAAAAGTACACTATTAAATGTTCATCCAAAACATATGTACCTATGTCAGGTGTTTTAAGTTGGAAATAACATCCAGAAACATAAGTACTGTACTGATTGTGTTTTTTTGTTTGTTTGTTTTGTTTGTTTGGTTGTTTGCTTTTTGAGACAGGGTCTTGCAATATCATTCATGCTGACCTTGGACTAAAGCTATGTAGCCCATGCTGGTCTTGAGCTCACGGCAATCCTCCCTCAGCTTGCTGAGTGCTGGGATTATAGGCGCATGCCACCAAGCCCAGGCTCTCCAAATATGTGAATTTCATGCCATTTCACACAATATTGTGCATAGGCTAACAGCAAAGTAGAAGCACTAACAGTAACAACTTCCAACCTTACTGAACTTAATTAGAATATCTAGAGGAAAACATTTAAAGTTCAGATATGTAAATTTTTAGTCAATGTGGGAAAAATATTTTACTAAATTTGAGGAGCAGGGCTACAATATTGTTGGTGTTTTAGACATCCAGAAGTCTTAACTGACTCTGCTCTGATATAATAAAAGGTAATTGTGCAGAGTTAATAGAGTTGTGGTAAAATCATGTGAACAGCCGCCTATGCAGACACAAGTGAATTTTTTCTGTGCATGTATTGGATTTATTCACTGTCTCACCCAGAGCACTTGTTAGTAAAATGTGAAATGCTTTGTGAAATGCTTGGTTGGAATAAAGGCACAATGTAGGCATGGGGAAAAATACAAACTCCTGTTTCACATGATTATCAGTATCAAATCCTTGATTTTAGCTTCAGTATTAGAATGCTTCTATCAGCTAAGTGTAGAATTTCCTCCTCCCTGTTACTACCAATCAAACCTAGTCTGTCTATAAGACAGACTCAGTGAAAAATCGTTTGTAAGAGCCAGGTGTGGTCAATCCCTTCTACTTAAGACAGCTGAGTGAGGAGGATCACAAGGTAGAGGCCAGATCCTGTAGTGAATCCTTGTCAGTATAAAATTGGGGGTGCGATTTAGCTCAGTGCTGGAGGACTTGTCTAGGATGTATGAGGTTCTGGGTTCAATCCCCAGTATGAAAATTAAAAAGTACCTTTGTAAACTGTCACTCTGTTGGCTTCCTTTCCTTATTTCTTTTTACTGTCTTCTCCCAGGGTCATCATGTTGAAACTGTGTTCAACCGGGTTTTGCCAGGGCCTATTACACCGGAGAGCAGCAAGAAGCGGGCCCGTAGGCCACGACCAGACCTTTCTAAGATGATGGCCCTGATGCAGGGTGGAGGCACAGGCTCGATGTCTCTGCATAACACCTTCCAACACAGCAGTAGTGGTCTACAGTCTGTGTCATCTCTGGGTCACAGTAGTGCCACTTCTGTGTCTCTGCCTTTTATGCCATTTGTGATGGGCGGTGCAGCATCACCCCCTCATGTAGACTCCAGCACCATGCTCCATCACCCCCACCCCCATCCTCACCCCCACCCCCACCCTCACCATCACCACCACCACCACCACCACCACCATCCAGGCTTGCGGGCCTCTGGCTACCCCTCTGCACCAGCGCCCACCCCCTCTGGTACTGCCTTGCGGTTGCCACCTCTGCAACCTGAGGATGACGACGAGGATGAGGATGAAGATGAGGATGATGATTTATCTCAGGGCTATGATAGCTCAGAAAGGGACTTCTCACTTATTGACGACCCTATGATGCCAGCCAACTCAGACTCCAGTGAGGATGCTGAGGACTAAAGCCCAGCACGGGCCCCATCGCTTGGGTGGCTGCTGTGTTTTTATTTACTCTGGCCCTTGAACTATGGAGAAATGGGAGGGGCAGGGGAGATGTGGGGAAACCCTGGACTCCAGGAGGTGACAGGAAAAAAAACCTTGTACCTGATTGCTCCCAGTTTTGAGAGGATTGGGTGGGCAGGGGAACTCCTAAAATAGTACACAACCACTTCCTCATTTCTGGGGAATGAAAGGAGATGAGCAGCTGGTGCGCTCACCCCTCCCTAGACACCTCCGTTAACCACAGACTATGTAGCGCTGGCCCTGGCCTCTGGCAGAGCCTGTTCCTGGCCGAACTGTGGACACAGCTGGAGGGTCAGGAACTGTTACCTTCCTTCCCCTTGGCATTAATAAATTTAAGTTAATCCTTTTCCACTCTTCCCTTGTCCTATATTTGCTAAAACCTGGTAATATTAATTTTAAGCACGGTGGATAATTTCAAAGCCACTTTGCAAAGGTTTAGTTCCGCTCATTTACCTTGGATAGAGCAGAAGTCATCTGTATTGGTCTAAGGGCTGTGTATAAATACAGACTGGCCGGTTTGCTAAAGCCAAGGGAATAATTTAAGGTGAACAGTGGGTAGAATGTTCACTCGAGGTTCTTGTGAGAGACGTGGGGGAATCTCCTGGACCACGTATATTCTGAGAAAGTCATCGGATCGAGTCACTTAATAAAATGCAGCAAGGAGACTGGCTGACAGGGTGCTGTCATGACCTGGGCTGGGCACAGGCTTTGGGAGAAGGAACTGAGGGCTTTAGGAGCCCCTCCGACCATGCTTCCTCCAACCCTCTTACTGTTCCACCGCTCAGCGACGCCGGGGCATTTTACGTTCTTGTGTGGCTGAGTCTCTTCCTTTAGCCTGGGTCGCAATTTATCGCGAGGCTCTTTCTGTTTTCTGGGCCCTATCTCTGTGCTGCCCTGGAGCACTTGGGCCCAGCGCCGAGTCCCGTCCAGCCCCACAGCGGTAGACTTGCTGCCCATTCCTTCCAGGAGGGGCGCGACCCGCCCGCTCTAGTCCTCTCTCCCCGCGGCCACGGCCCGTTCTTTCAGCCTCCCTTCCTTTCCGGTGGGCGGGACGGCACACCTGCGGGGCCGCCTAGGGAAGTCCGGAGTACAGGCGGGGCGGACTGCCTTCTCCTCTCGCCCCCGGCTGCAGCCTAGGAGAAAGTCGGCTGGGGGCCGCTGAGGGTAAGAGTCGGGCGCGGCGGGATGTCACGTGATGACGTCGCCTCGCGCGCGGCAGCGGCAAACTTGACAAACCCGCGAAAATCGACTCTGAGTAGCGCATTTTGTTGATTTCCCCCCCCCACTGGCTTTCTTTCTGCATCTCCCTTCCCCTACGGGGAAGGTTTTTTTAAAAAAATTCAACCGCTGTCGGGACCCGGAAGCGGAAAGGCCACCTTTGAGGTCGGTACTTCCGGGTCACAGAGAGTGCGGGATTCCGGGGCCGAGAACGGGTGGCGGAGCTGGGACCTCGCGTGATTCTCGGAACCCGAGGAGGAGCGCTGTCCGGGGCTATGGCTGTGACTCTGGACAAAGACGCTTATTATCGGCGAGTTAAGAGACTGTACAGCAACTGGCGGGTAAGGAAGAGCCCACAATTTTCCCCAGGGAGCCCCACAGCCATCCCATAATAACCGAGCTTCTCGGCGCCCTTTTTTCCCCTTTCGGTCAGGAATTCCCGGGTTCAGTGTCGCGCTTTTTTTGTTGCCCCCAATCACGCCTCTCGGGCGGCTGCGAGCGCTGCCCTGTAATGAAGTGCCTCCCGCAATCGCCCTGCCCTGCGGCCACCACCATCTTCCCCGCGTGCCAGCCCGGTCATGCAGAACAGCCGCCCCTCGCAGGCGCTTCCCGCCCTGACAGAAGCAGCATCCTTCCCTCCTCCGCGCTCGCGTTTTGCTGCCCCTCCTGCGGTGTTCACACGCACCCACGCACTCGCTTTGTATCTCCAGAACCACAACAGTCCGCGCTAGGTCCCGCCAGAATTACAACCGTCCTCGAATAGGAGGCATGCAGGGGCGAGGAGGATGTGGATCGAGCCCTTCGCGTTTATCATTTGCGAGGCTTTTGCTGGAGTTAAGGAAGATAGTGCTCGTGCACAGCCTTTTCATATTATAGGCCCTGCCGTGGGTAACAGAGACCCAACGCTGAAAACATGCCGGCATTAGTAATAAAAATTCGTAAAAAGTGATGCCTAAAACCTTGTTGGTTTCCTATGGAGGTAGCGTATCCGGGGCACGTGTTTACAGAATAAGCTGTGGCTGTTGCAAGTCTTAAAAATTGAGCAGTTTTGTTGCTTTTAAAGACGTATATGGCCAAAACTTGGTTTTATAATAGTGATTTATTAATTGAACAAACATCTGATTGCATTCTGCGGTGCAGTTTGAGTTGTTTAACCTAAGTCTGGCCTGTGAACCAAGTCATCAAAGGAAGATTTGCAGAAACCTGAAAACGTCCTGACAAAAAAGATGACCCAGATTTCAGCATAGTAAATTGATTCTCTGCTAGAGGGAAGCTATAAAAATTGGTTGTTTGCCGGATGTAGTGGCGCATGCCTGTAACCCTAGCACTTAGGAGGCTGAGGCAGGAGGATTGCAGCAAGTTTGAGGCCAGCCTGAGCTACAAAGTGAGTTTAAGGCCAGCCTGAACTGCATAGTGAAACCCTGTCTCAAAAAGACCAAAAAATAACAACAAAAAAATGGGTTAATTTTCTGCCATCCATAGGAAAGATGCTGGTGCATATGTCATCTTTTGAGGCTAAATGCATTAGCTAATTGAAAATAAAATGGGTTCTCTGTTGCATTCTATCAAAAGCAAAAGATCATGCCAGATGAAAGTTGAAATCTTGTTTTGAATTTTTGTTTTTGTTTTTGAGACAAGAGTTTCACTGTGTCTTCTGGGCTGGCCTTGAACTCACTATGTAGCTCAAGCTGGCCTTGAACTCACTGCTGTCCTGCCTCAGCCTGTGCAGTGCTGGCTTTACAGCTTGTGCAGTTACGCTTGACAAGAATGTTTAATTTTTACTTTATTCTTTTTTCTTGTCAAACACTTAATAAAGGCCACGAAACATTAGCAAGAACCTTGGTGATACCATGTTGAACCATGGAGCTCCTGCTCCTTTCTGCTTAACCCGACCCTTCCCCATGCTCGAATGTCTCGGGGGTTTGTGATGGTGATTATGTCTAACCATGTAACAAGGTTTTGTGCTGCTCACTGGAGGAACAGAAGAGATTACTCTTTGTCCTGGGGTTCCAGCTGCCTTGATGAGTGAGGGGTACAATGTTCAGGCATACCTGTTAATCATTTGAGACCTACTAGTTAGGATGACCTGCTGTGAATGGTCTTTGACTGCATCTGCCCTTTATCTTGAAGAATTCTGAAAAGCATCAGAGTAGCAGCAGTTTTCAAAGGAAATGCTTATTTAGTGCATTTATTCATGCAACCTTTTGGTGGTTGTGAAGACTGGATTGTGAAGGTAGCTGTGACCCCCCCCCAAAAATTTGTGCTAGTGAAGAAAACTAATAAGCACTAGCATCCGTACTTCTCTTCCTCTTTTGTTCTGTGGCTCTATACTGGTTTTTATGGTGGTTTGCTTTCTTATTCTGGGTTGTTCTCTAAGATTAGGAAACCATCTTTTGTGATTCAGAAAGATTTTTTTTCTTGAGACAGGGTCTCACTATGTAGTTCAGGCTGGCCTTGAACTCACAGCAGTCCTGCTGCCTCCGCCTCCTGAGTGCCGAGATTACAGGCACCACCACCGTGCCTGGCTGGAAAAATTTTTGAAAACCAGACAATTCCCATATTCTTTCAGCAAGGCATTGGATTACCTCCACCCATCTCATTTTGTTCCATTTCATTTTATTTTGATATTTTGAGATGTCTTACTATTTTGCTCAGGTTGGCCTTTAATTGTTTGGCTCAATAGACCTATGTGCTTCAGCCTTCCAAGGGGCTGGGGCTACAGGTATGTGCTGCTGTGCCCAGCTCCTTAATTTTTTATAGCTTCTCTATCTTTGGAGTGAGATAAAGAAGTATTATAATAGCTTTTCATTGCTGTGATAGTGCTGTGGTCTTTAAAGAGGAAAGGAAGGTTGAGGTAAATGCACAGACAGGTTAAAGATTTTTTAATTTCTATTTGACTTTCATAATCTAATTATCTACTTTTTGTATTTATTCTTTTGGCGTGGTGCGGTTTGGGTTTTTGAGACAGGGTTTACTATGTAATGCAAGCTGGCCTTGAATTCACGGGTTAGCCCAGGTTAGCCTCAAACTTCAGGCAATCCTCCTGCCTCCATCTCCTGTGTGCTGTGGTTACAGGTATGCACCACCACACCTGGCCTGTATTTATTCTTATATCCCTGTAACCAACTATAATGCCAGTAGGCAGTAAATAGTGGTGACTGATAAGTTTTTGTGCATCTCTACTGGTTTAAAAAGATTTATAGTTAGGCTCTAAGCATAGTGACCATAAGTCTAGCTTTTCCCATAGCTGATCTATTACTCGTGTACAATTACTAGTAAAACAGCCTTGTCTCAAAATTGTCTGTATGGATAATTTATGTGGTTACCCTCAGTACAATCAATCTTCAAAAAATTTTCTCTACTAAAGCAGTACTATTTGTTTCAAAGGAAGATCACTTTAAAAATTATTTTAACCAAGTCATATGCACACACAGTCTTTAAAACAATAATATTTTCACCTGGTGTAGTGGTGCATACCTGTAATCCTAGCATGTGGGAGGCTGAAACAGGAGGATTGTTGAGAATTTGAGACCAATAATGTGTATTTTGTGTCTTGATTTGTTAATTGTAGGTATTAATGATTATGGTAGATGAGTTGAATTTCTTATACCATCACTCTCATTCCAAATTCTGCAAGTACTAATACTAGTGTAAGTTCCGAGTACTTTTAAAATTACCTGACACATTATTATGAAAAATTTCAGACGGAAAATTAAAAGAATTTTATAATGAACTCTTTTTTGCCAGCCCCCTAGATCATGATAGCGAGCCTGTGGCAAGCGCCTCAGCGGGCTGTTTGAATCATTGAAAGCTCTCAGAGGTTCACCATTGCTGCCCTAGATGGTGCAGCTAACGTGTTACTACACTTTTTCACTCATCTATTCATTTCTTCACAGTTTTTAGTAAAGTCAGTATTTATACTGCTTTCTCATGTAAATACTTTCACTGTTTAATGAAATATTAATGATTACCTTTCCTTTTTTCTACAGATTTTTTTCCCTGTGCTAAGCATCAAACTCAGCATTGCGTGTCCTACACAAACTTCTTTTCTATAGCCTTTAATTTTTCATTGCTTTGAGGATTGCCTCGAGTTTTTCTTCTTTAAAAAAAATCTCTCTAGCCTTAACTCTTTCCAACAAATCTCTTTTATTCCAAAATTTCCACACTCAGACTTTATTCAGTGTTTACATTTCTAAGCCCCTTCCCCTTCCATTTTGCTGCTCTCGGTTCGGGTTGTTCTCCAGGTCTCTTGCAACTTAGGACTTTCCAATAGTGGATCCCCTGTAGCTCAGACCTGTTTTGGTTTTTGGTTTTATTGTAGCATTTTTGCTCGGTGACAAGTATCATTATGTTGTATTAGTTAGCTTTCCAGAATGTAACAGAATGCCTGGAGTAAAAAACTTATAAGGAGGAAAAGTTGATTTTGACTCATCGTTTTCTGAGGTTCCAGTGCACGGTCAGTTGGCCCCATTGCTTTTGGGCCTGTGATTTGACAGCACGTGAAGGCAGGAAGTGCATGGCAGAGGGAACTGCTTATCCCATGGTGCCCAGGAAGTGAGTGGGGACAAAGTCCCTGGCCATCTAACTTCCCGCAGCGAGGCCTCACCTCCCAAATGTGCCTCCTGCAGTGAGTTCTGGCGCTGGGACCAAGTTTGCAACACACATGCCTTTCAGAGACATTGAAGATCCAAACAATAGGGTTTGAAGTAATTTTCTGCTCAGAATTTTGAAATCATTCTTGTCAGTCTTCAAGCTTTCAGTATTTTGAAAAAGCAGATGAGCATCTGTTTTCTTTCTATGTAAGAGTCTATTTTCTGAAACTTAACACACCCCTCTCCTATCTTTGTATTCCAGTGTTCTGCTTGGTACATGTGTGTGCCTGCCTGCTCCTGTTGCATTGGATCAGAGGAACCCTTTATTAATCGCAAAGTCAACATCCTTCAGTGCTGAGATCGTGTAGTGTTTTTATCATTTTTTCCCCCTCCATTTCCTCAGTGATTTCTTTTTTTCTTCCTGGAATTCCTATTCAGTAAATTTGGATCTCACGGATTAAGTCTGTTTTAGCTTAATTTTACTTTTCATTTCTGTCTTATACTCACAAGGACTATGTAGCTATATTTTCCCATCTTTTATTTATTTAAATGCAGGTTTTTTTAATTTCTAAAAAAATGTTCTTTTATCACAAATGCACTGCACAGTCATGTACCTTGTTACATTTCCATCATCACTGGACTGAAATAGTAATTCTGTAAGATTATAAGAGAACAGAATTATTCTATCACATAGTGATATGGTAGCCCTTGCCTTAACGTGTTTGTGGTGGTGCTACTGAAAAACCTGCACTGTCAGGCTTAAAGGTACAGTGCATGCAGTTTTGTACAGTACATACTACTTGATAGTGATAACTCATGACTGTGTCGCTGGCTTTTATATTTACTTTTTGTCATGACTTCTTTTGGGGAGGGGCGTTCTAGGAATTGAACCCAGGGCCTTGTGTATGCAAGACCAGAACTCTACCCCTAAGCCACATCCCCAGCCCCTGTCATTACTTTATACTTCTACTTATTAAGAAAAGTTTACTGTAAAACAGTATTCTGTGTTATACTGGCAGCACCCTCATACATCTTGTGATTGCCACATCTTTTAATAGCATCAAGAGGCCATGTCAGTGCTTAACGCTACCATTAGGTGTGTATAAGAATGCATCCTGCAGCTGGGCGTGGTGGTACACACCTGTAATCATAGCACTTTGGAGGTTGAGGCAGGAGGATCACCAGAAATTTGTAGCAAGCCTGGGCTACTTAGTGAGTTCAAGGCCAGTCTGAATTACATAGTGAAACCCTGTCTCAAAAAAAAAACAACAAAAAACTGATTGAAAGTTCTGCCTGAATGAGCCCTGTGAACTGGAAAGCATTACTCTGGAGATGGTTTTATTCCATGGAAAACCCCCAAATATCGGTGTCTAAAAATGTCTTCTAGCCAGGCGTGGTGTTACACGTCTATAATCCTAGCATTTGGGAAGCAGAGACAGGAAGATTGCCATGAGTTTGAGATTAGCCTCGGCTATATAGCGAACTCAAGGCCATCCTGAACTACATAGCAAGACCCTGTCTCAAAAAACTATAAGTAAGTAAATGAATAAATAAAGTCTTCTGAATTTAATCAGAATGTTCCAAAAAAAGTTATTTTTATTTATTTATTTTTTCACCTCATCTTGACATTTGTTCCCAGTTACTTAGAATGCAGACTTTCATTGCCTAAGAGCATGTTTCCCTTTGCTAGGCCTGGTCTCTGAGTTGGGAACATTTCTGGGCCCGTTTCTTCACAAAAGGCTTTTAAAGAGTGTTAAAGTCTTTTGCAGAGGGATTAATAGTTGCCTCAGCTGCTGAAGGTGCATCTCAAGCATGTTGATCAGACCCCCCTTTTCAGCCCTCAGCTTACCATGTACATGTGTGCCTGTTCCACCTGTCCGATACTTAGTGGCTTCTGCCATCCGGGTCCTTTGGGGCTCTACAACTATGTACTCTTCATCTGTATCTTCCCAGTAGGCATCCTTGTTAGTTATGTAAGGAGCAGCTACCCCAGATCTGCTCAGTCCTTACCACTCTATCAATTCTTCTAACATCTTCCCGAAAACTACCAACTATTTGAACTTAGATACATTTTAAAGTGATATTTTGTATCACTACAAATGGAAAATTATGTTACTTTTGAAAAATAAAAAGTAACTGCTTCAAAAGGGAGGTAATGTAAACACAGCTGTGTTGTCAGATTATAGCAGGTGTTAAGGACTGGCACCAGACAGATACATTCTTAATAGAGATTAAAAGAATTCAAAAGTGTATAATTTTTTTTAATCTGTTGATTGAATATTTCAAGCCATGTATGGGTACCATCTAAAAATAATTTTTCAGATTGTACAGTTTTTAAAGACGTTACATTTTCTGTGTTCTGTAATCATCAATTAGCTAATTTTTGAAATCAGTAACAACAGTTATGACCTGTAATAGTGTTTTAGTAAATATTTTAATCTTTAATAGTAATGGCAACTGTCTAAATAATAGTTCCTGTGAGGAGGCACTATGTATGCATTGCACTAACTCATAATTCCCAAGACAACACTTACAAGTGAGAAGATCAGTGAAACTGGAAATCAGAAAGGTTAAATCACAATACTTACTAGAGTCAAGGATTAAAACCCATGTAGTCTGGCTCTGAAGGGAGCTCTTGCACAGCGGGCATACTTGGAAAAGGGAAGATAGTTGAAGAACCTTTCGTGATAACTATGGATATTCTTTGTTACTAAAGTTCTTCAAGTCATAATCTCATAAAAGTTACAATGTGCAATCAATGTACAACGGTCACCTTTTCTTACTCCAGTTATTAAGTCTGTTTTGCACCTTTCATCTTTTATCCATGGGATGACTTTGCAACATGAATTGCTTGTTTGGAAGATACTACTTCCTTCAGCTGTGCAAATCTCCCAAACGTTGACTTTTTTTATATAATATCAAAGAAATCATATGTTAGTATCACCCCTGACTTGTTCAGAAAAGTTCTAAATAGGAAACTTACCAAGTTCAAAGTGCCAGATGAAAGCTTTGCAAATTTTTTTCTGTATTTTTGCATGAAAACTCAAATTTTATTGGCAACACATATGTCCGTTGTCCTGAAGTTGATGTACCGCTTCAGTTGTGAGAACCTGTATGCCAGATACTCAGAGTCTGTTGAGCTCAGCTTACTGCTCATATAACTACAAATGCGTGTCCTTGAGAGAGCTATCATATCCTAGTGTGAACCTGCCATTTTCTTTACACAGAATAATCTTTTTTAATGGCTGTTTGTTGTTTTTGTTCTGTTGAGATAGGGTCTCCAGCTCACTATCCTCCTGCCTTAGCCTCCCAAGTACTAGGATTACAGGCATGGGCCACCACTCCCTGCTGATAATAATTATTACTGCATCAAGGAGTTAAGTGAGTTAGTACTTTGTCTATAGCGTATAGTAGTGAAATAAATATGATTTGATGACCCTGCTTTGATTCATACTAAGGCACTAGCAGTTTTAACTATCATTGCTTTTGCATTATAGTGAGAACTAATGATAAAAAATTACCAACCTAAAGGAAAAAAAACATTTCTCAGTGAAAGGGTGCATATAGGTAACTTTGCATTATTTATTTTACTATGGTAGAGAATTATAGCAGAACCTTCAACTTACTTGTTTTTATTTGTGGTGCTGTAGTTTGAACCTACGATGTTCACACTGAGCTATATCTCCAGGCCTTTAAATTTTTGTTTGTTTGTTTGTTTGTTTTGAAATCAAAAAAAAAAAGGGTCTTGCAAAGTGCCCAGGCTGGGCTAAAATTTTTGGAGTTCCTGCCTAAGCCTCACAGAGTGCTGGCATTGCAAACATAGGCCACCACACCTGGCTCAGTGAATTCTTGACAACTAGAAGCTTTAAAATCTAGGAGTCCCATGTAGCGGTTTTTCTTTATTTCTTAGGGGAAGTCAGAATTATAATTCTTTGGAGGGGGCAGGGTTCTTTTTGTGACAGGGTCTCTATGCAGTTCAGGCTGGCCTTGAGCTTACTTTGTAGCCGAGGCTGGTCTCAAACTCACAGCCATCATCCTGCCTCACCTTCCCAAGTACCGGGGTTACAGGCATGTGCCACCATGCCCAGCCTTCAGAATTACAATTTTTTTGTGATAAAGCTTTTTTAGAGTAGTTGTGGTTGAAGGGCACATATATCTTGATTTCAGAACTTAATACAAAGCTACATTAATCAGAACAGTGTGGAACCGGTATAAGGATAGACTTAGCTCAATTGAATAGAATTGAGAGCCCAGAAATAAACATGTTTATAGTCATTTGATTGACAAGGGTATCAAGACAATTGAGGGGAAGATTTCTTTCCAATGAATGAGATTGTGAAGAATATTCACAAGCAAAAGAGTGAAGTTTGGCTCTTCAGACCACAAAAATCACTTCAGAATAAATCACACATAATTGTAAGTACTAAAACTAAACTCTGATAGCACTGTATGTCAAACTGGGTGTGGTGGTCCACACCTGTAATCCTAGCCCTTGGGAGGCTGAGGCCAAAGGATTGTTGAGAGTTCAAGCCAGCCTGGGTTCTGCAGTGAGTTCAAGGCCAATCTGGGCAACATAGCAAGATTCTATCTCAAAAAACAAAACAAAACAACACTAAAAAAGAAAAAGAAGTACTGCACATCTTCACGGCCTTGGGTGTAGGCAGAGTCTCAGGTGATACACCGGAAGCAGAAGAAAGCAGATAGAGCTTCTGCAAAATTAGAAAATTTTGTGATGGACCACGGATATAGCTCCCCGGCACAAGCACCTGCCTGGCAATTGCAAGGTCCTAAGTTCAATTCCCAATACCCAGAAAAAAAAAAGATAAAAAAAAAAAAAGAAAATTTAGTGCTATGAAGTATACTTTCAAGTGAATGAAGGGCTCACTGAGTGAAAGAAAATATTTGGAAAATCATGTCTGATAAAGGACTTGAATCTAGAACAAAAATTTCTATAACTCATAGAGCAATAGTCCACCTAGAAGTCGGACAGATGATCTGAATAGGAATTGCTCCAAAAAGATACAATGGTGTTGTTATCATTAGCGATCAGGGAAATGCAAATCCAAACTATAGTAAAATACTAATTTATACCCATTGGATACTATAAGAAGAAAGATAATAACAACTGTTGGTCGGCTTGTGGAAAAATTGGATCCTTCATACGTTCCTATTAGGAACATAAAATGATGCAGTAACTGGAAAACAATTTTGTGGCTCCTCAAAATGTTAGACTTCGTTGCAAGTTTGAGACCAGCCTGGGCTACAAGGTGAGCTCAAGGCCAACCTTAACTGCGTTGCGAGACCCTGTCTCAAAAAGACAAAAAAAAAAGTTAGACATGGAGTTGCCATATGGCTGAACAATTCCTCTCCTGGGGATATGTCCAAGAGAAGTATATGAACACAAAAATTTATACACGGGCCATGTGTGGTGGCGCACCTCTGTGTGAGCTCTTTGAACCCAGTACTGCGGGAGGTTTGAGGCAGGAGGATCACAAGTTTGAGCCCAGTGTGGGCAACAGTCACTTGGCAAGATAACTGTCTCAGATTTTAAGAGGGCTAGGGGTGTAGCTCATTCAGATGTACTGGCTTTAGTCCCCCCTATCAAAGGTGGGGGAAAAGGTGTCTGCAGCATCGTTCATAATTAGCCAAAGGTGGAAACAACTCAAATACCTAATCAGTTGATGGATGATTGGATTGGTACATATAGTATATCCATTCAGTGAAATACTTAGTTAGGAAAAGAACACTACAGAACGATGAACCTTGAAAACATGTTAAGTGAAAGAAACCAGACACAAAAGCCACATATGATGATTCCATTTATATGAAATATCGGAATAGGCAGATCCATAGAGACAGGTTAGTGGCCACTTGTCTGGAGAAGAGGCAAAGAAAGACAAAGAGTAATTGCTAATGGGCCAGGATTTTTGGGAAGGAGATGAAAGTATTCTAACATTAGAATACTCATGGTCACATACCAGGGTATTATAAACATTACAGTGTGTACAGTGTGGGGAAATTTTATTATATGTGAATTCTATGTGAAACTTCCAAAAATAAAGAGTAACAAATAGATCATCAGGCAGGCATGAACCTCAAACTTGGAATTCCTATCAGAAAATGATTTTATCCATCCTGGGTAGATGCTGAAGTCTGCATTTCTCTTCTGCTACTGTATACAGAAAGTAACTGAATTGCTGCTCTTTTCAGAAGGGAGAGGATGAGTATGCCAGCATTGACGCGATTGTCGTATCAGTGGGTGTTGATGAAGAAATTGTTTATGCCAAATCAACTGCCTTACAGGTGAGAGCTTTGTGTAATTTTCAGCCCTTACGATCTGCTGCACTGCAGTGGCCACATTAAAACTTGTGTTCCTGGGTCTGGACATGCCACCAAGTTGCAGAGCATGTGCTCAGCATTCAGGAGGCTCTGGATGTGATCTACAGCATCACCAGAAAATTCTCTCAGTCCCACCAGCTGTGTTTCAGGTTCTCCGTAAAGGCTACCATTGAGGTAGAGGATTTCTAGCATCACATAGCATTCAGTTGGATTTAGCACTGATTTAGAATATAAGGAAGAAAGAAGTATATAATATGTGTAAGTCTAACTGCATTGAACAGAAAAATCTAAGTAAAGGTGCTTGAAGTAGTATTTCTTTTCTTTAGTATTCAGGCTTTTCCCATGTCTGTTCTGCTGTCTGTGGATTATAGCATTCATGCTCAGGGTACAGAATTGCTTCGACAACTCCAATCACTCCAGCTCCATAAGCAAAAACATGCAGAAAGGGAAGAAAATTACTTGCTTAAAGTCCCACACAGGCCAGGTGTGGTAGCACATACCTGTAATCCCAGCACTCAACAGGCTGAGGCAGGAGGGTTGCTGTGAGTTGAAGGGCAGCCTGAACTGAACAGTGAAACCCTGTCTTAAGAAAAAGACCCAAAAAATGTTCCACACAATACTTTCACTTGTAAGTTAATTTTCTTTGCATGAGGGTAGGTTGGGGAGGGCCTCCTTATGTAGTTGAAGCTGGCTAAAAAAGACGAGAAATGAGTAATTTGTATGCAGCTTGCTATCTTCAAGGTAGAATGCATACTAAGGATGTTACTCTGACTTGTTTTGTGTAGTTTTGTTATACCTAAACAGTGATAGAGCTGAGAATAGTGGCCTATGCCTCTCTAATCCCAGCACTCAGGAGGCTGAGGCAGGAGAATCTCTGTGAGTTGAAAGCCATCCTGGGCTAAATAGTGAGTTCAAGGCCAGCCTGAACAACATAACAGTGAGACCCTGTCTCTAAAAAAAACAAACCAGTGCTGTAGTTCCTATAAACAAACTGTCCAGGGGCTGAGGGTGGACTCATTGTTAACACGAGTGGCACCAGCACCAAAAGAATATAAAAAGAAACACATGTTGTACACATGATTTGATGGTTTTTATTATGGAATATTTCAAGCAGATAAAGTAACTGGTTGATGAAGTAATTAATGTACCCATTGTCTAGTTCTAATGAATTATCAACCTCTGGCCCAGCTTGTTGCCTTTGTATCCACATTGAAGCCATCTCACCCTGGGTTATTTTGAATTTAACTCCACATATTTATTACTACATTGATAACTTGGTTAACAAACTTAAATTTGTTTTATGATCTTGGGAAAGATGGCTACAGTTGTGTTTGTCACCTGACATGGGGTTTGTGAACAGAGTCAATATTTTGTCAGACGCTTTTTTTTGAGAACTGAATTGTTTGCAAGCAGAAGCATCCATGAAGTGAGGTATTACTGTATGTCTGTAAGTCAATCCATTTTTTTTAATCTGTAAATACTGTGGTTACTATACTTTCTCCCACAGACATGGCTCTTTGGTTACGAGCTAACTGATACAATCATGGTCTTCTGTGATGATAAAATCATCTTTATGGCCAGCAAGAAAAAAGTGGAGTTCTTAAAACAGATTGCCAACACGAAGGGCAATGAGAACGCGAACGGAGCCCCTGCCATAACACTGCTCGTACGAGAAAAGGTCAGGGCCAACTGGCAAGGTGCCATAAAGGGGAAGTTTAAAAGTCATGAAGACAGAGGAATACTAGCTGATTATGGTTGTAATTACAATGTTCTGTCATATGTTTACTGTTGGTTAGAAAGCACATTGTTCTAAAACCCTGTTAGTTCTGCAGCAAACTAAGCAAGCTATGGAATTCCAGTAAATACTAACTTTACCTGGCCTTTCTCCAGGGTGCTGTTAATATGTTGGTTTCATCTGAGTGCTTTATTTAGAGCAGATAACCTTAAATATCTTTAAGAAAATCTGTCAGGTATGGTGGTGCACACCTGTATTCCCAGCACTCAGGAGGTGCAGGCAGGAGGAGCAGCACAAGTTAAGGCCAGCCTGTGCTACATAGTGAGTTCAAGGCCACCTTGGACTATGTATATAGTGAGACTCTGTCTCAAAAAAAAAGAAGAAAATGTATGTTTGCCAGATGATTGAGATCATTTTAAAATGTTTTGTTCATATTTTCATTTTGTAATTAAAATATATATTCCACGTAAAAACATTTGTGTATACTTCCAGTTTCTATCAGATATGATCCTTGTGTCATACTGCCCACCTAAACAGGAATTTTTTTTCAGAATTTTGGTTCACCTATGTGAACAAAACTAGTGTTCCTCAGCTTTTCTTAAAATAAATAATCTTAAGAATGTACATACTTTCATTTAAGCATGTAAAAATATCCAAAGAAATTTTCTGTTGACCTTTACTGTGTTATAATCTCTGTTTAAAAAGCAGGTAGGGAGGCATTAGGGCAGAATTTATTCTTTCCATGGTGTATAGAATATTCCTGTCTGGTTACTATTAGTTAGAGCACAGATACATTAATTCTAAAACTAACAGACCCGTTTTTCCTGTGGCACTGATAGAATGAAAGTAACAAGAACAGCTTTGACAAAATGATTGAAGCTATTAAAGAAAGCAAGAATGGCAAGAAGATTGGAGTATTCAGCAAAGACAAGTTCCCTGGAGAGTTCATGAAGAGCTGGAATGACTGCCTCAACAAAGAGGGCTTTGACAAAGTAAGAACGCTATTGGAAGCAGCAGAGTGAGAGCAAGCAGACAGTGTAATGGGCCTCCTGAGCAGATCTCGCAGGACACTTGTTTTAGAGAAACCGTGTGTTTGTTTTTGTTTTCATCACCTTTAGCTGAAGCATTTCACAGGTTTGCTTTTCAGTCAGAAAATGGAATGTTTTAAGTTAGTCTGGCCACCTTAGAGTTGCACCCTTAGAAAAATCTCATATATAGCCAAGTGCAGTGGCACACACCTGTCATCCCAGCACTTGGAAGGCTGAGGCAGGAGGATCCAGGCTGGGCTACATAGCGAGTTCAAGGCCAGCCTGGAGATTGCATAGCAAGACTCTGTCTCAAAAAAAGAAGAATTTCGTGCAAAATATGTTTTTGTGTTGTTTTTTCTGCCTTCCTACTTACCTTCAGCCTTTAAAAAACTTCTATAAGGGGCTGAGGATATAGTTCAGCGGTACAAGCACCTGCCTGGCAAGTGCAAGGTCCTGAGTTCGATTCCTGATACCCCCCCAAAAAACTTCTGTAATTAAAATTAGGGGAATTTACAGTTTTAAGTGGTACATTATCCTAGTACCTCTTCAAACAAAGTGACCTGACAAAAAGCTATTTTAAATATTTATTCAAAAAGGGACTAGTTGGGGATATGGCTCAGCAGCACAAGTACCTGCCTGACAAGCACAAGGTCCTGAGTTCGATTCCGGGTACAAAAAAAAGAAGAGACAAAAAAAAAGACCATTTGAACATTTTGCAGACTACTGATGAAATCTGTTAAATAACCAAGTGGTAATAGTCGGATGGAGAAAGATGTGTTTCTTCAGTAGTTCTGTATTTGAGTGTTAGAAATGTGTGTCGCTGTGATTGCAGATAGATATCAGTGCAGTTGTGGCGTATACCATCGCCGTAAAGGAGGATGGGGAGCTCAGCCTAATGAAGAAAGCAGCCAGTATCACCTCTGAGGTTTTCAACAAGTTCTTCAAGGAGAGAGTCATGGAAATAGTTGATGCAGACGAGGTAACTGGAAGGTGGGGGGCGTAGTGTTTCAGGGAAATACAGTAAGTGCCTGCTGGGCAAGTTTTTCACTGTGTGTTCAGTTGCTTTAAGTGAAGACTAACATTTACGAGTAAGTGGATGATAATTGTGCCATCTGTCCTTCAAAATAACTAAACCTACACTATGGGTCTTTGAGGTTACCTATCATTTTACTTGAGGATCCTTGGCATAGCTGTCAGTTCCACAGTTTTCCATATTTCCTTTGTATGTGCGTATCAGTACATAAACCATAAATTATATTAGGACATGATATCTTCAAGTAATGTCCACACACCCCACATCCCCATCTCCCACCCTGTAGTAAGTGTTATTTTACTTCTGGTTACTCTTATAGAAAGTTCGACATAGCAAACTGGCTGAGTCTGTGGAAAAGGCCATTGAAGAGAAAAAATACCTAGCTGGGGCAGACCCTTCCACTGTGGAGATGTGTTACCCTCCCATCATTCAGAGTGGTGGCAACTATAATCTCAAATTTAGTGTGGTGAGGTAAGTGTGAGCATTGTCTAATAAAATAACCAAAAGCTCAAGAATATCCTAGGTATTGTGACTTTTTAAACCTTTTTCTCTGGCTTATCTGAGTAGTCCGCCGGCTATATCTGTTACTATACTTTTTTTTGTACTGAGATTGAACCTAAGAACTCCCACGTGGTAAGACAAGTGTTCTACTACTGAGCAAGTCCAGCCCTTTGTTTTATTTCGTTTTTGAGACAGTATTGCACTATGTAGTTAAACCTGGCCTTGAACTCACTATGTAGCCCAGACCAGACTCAAATTCTCAATCTTCCTGTCTCAGCCTCCCAAGTACCGGGATTGCGTGCATGTACCAACACGCCTGGCTTTCTTTTGTGCACATAGGGTCTTACTAAGTTGTCTGGGCTAGCCTCAAACTTGCCATCCTCCTGTTCAGTCTATCAAATAGCTGGGATTACAGGTATCTGTCACCATGCCAGAATTATTTCTTATGTTATTTGATTATAAGCATTTTCCCAACTTACTAAAAATGCTAGAAAATGCAAAATATGCTAAAATGAAATTGAAATGGTATCAGATTTACTAAAAGGAAATTCTTCAAATTTTAGGAAGTACTGTAAAGAATATGATTTGTTCTAGTGAGTCTAAGAGACTAATTAGAAACCCAAAATCGATAAAGGCTAGTGGATAAGTAACTTCCCCAGCTATACTGTTAGACCAGAATGGGTATAATTTATACCCTTCGCATCTCCCTGAATTTTATCCCAAAAATTTGGTCACAGATTTTTACTCCAGACCCTAATATGGTTATTTAAAAACTAAGTTAAAGTCAGTACTCAGGCACAGCTCTGGGATATAGCAAAGTAGAACAGCAGTTGCAGGTTTTGTGTGCCAGTGACACCAAGGACTTGTTAGCTTGGTAATGCAATGCTTTCTCCCTTTGTCTCTAGTGACAAGAACCACATGCATTTTGGGGCCATCACTTGTGCCATGGGCATTCGCTTCAAATCTTACTGTTCCAATCTTGTTCGCACCCTGATGGTTGACCCTTCTCAGGAAGTTCAAGAAAATTACAACTTCTTGCTCCAGCTTCAAGAGGAGCTGCTAAAGCAGTTAAGACATGGTGAGGTGCCTTAGAAAAGAAAGTTCAGAAATCACATAACAAAAATATCGTTAGTGTTGATGTAAGTTTATATCCCTGAGACTCATACTAAAAATGGGGTAAGAGTTTACTAATCTTGAATTATACTAGGATTTAAGTATTAGATCTAGTTTTCTTTCAGATGTGAGTGGTCATTGTGGTTTACACTGATGTTTACAAAAGTCTCTGATTCTTGACTTTGGTATTCTTCAGTTTATAAAATCTGAGAACTGGTAGCTCTACCAGCAGAACATGTAGCACTAAACCTACATTAAATGGATACCAAAGATACCAAGAATTTCAGCACAAGAATAGGATAAGCAGCAAGCCTCCTAAGCAAGAACCCACCTCAAAAGAAACCAAGAAACTTGACTCCACTTTTACCTTGGACTGCACATTCCCAGCTGGCTCAGTGAAACTTACGTTTTAAACCATTTCATAAACCCACTCACATCTATTGTCCAGAACTTTTTATCTGCGTTCATCTGTGATATCTTTTACCTGGTCTCAAGAAATCTTGTTGGAAATCACAAACATAGGTAGTTCATTGAACATAAAGTGCCCTTCTAGGCTTCCATATGTATATACTCGGACTTGACATGTCCATTCCTAGCCTAGATCCTAGGACGTTGGGGCTAATATTCTAATATTTCACCCATTTAGGACTGAATGAAATAGGCCTGCTACTTAGGTCTGATTTTCAAAATATGCATCAACTTTAATGTGACCCTATTTGTCATCACAGAGACCCACAGTTGTTCCATGGTGCCCCTGGATCAGTGATTCTCCAGCTAAGTGATGAAAAATGACTGGGCAGACCTTAATTAAAAATGGAAATTTCCAGTCCCTGTCATCCCTGGTGCTGCATTCTTTAGTTCACAATTTGAGAAACACTGCTTTAGGGGATTTAATAGGTTAAAAAAAAAAGCTGGACATACTGGCTTACACCTGTAATCCTAACACTTGGGAGGCTGAGGCAGGAGGATCACTGTGAGTTCAAGGCCAGCCTGGACTACATAGCAAGTTGAAGGCCAGCCTGGACTACATAGTGAGACCCTGTCTCAAAAAAAAGATTAGTTTTTCTTTCCGATGTAGCTTCTGAAGAATATTTTATAATGCCTCCTTTCTGTCTTGGTACTAGGTGTGAAGATCTGTGATGTGTATAATGCTGTCATGGATGTGGTTAAGAAGCAGAAGCCAGAGCTGCTGAACAAAATTACCAAAAATCTGGGGTATGTTTTAGTGTGTATTGTCATTCAGTTTTTATAACTGGCAACAGTTGATTGATTTTGTCCATTTTTATGGGCTAGCAAACTTAACTCTACAATATGCCAAGCATATGGCTTTATTAGAGAAAAATGGGAAAAATTTCAATTCTCCTCCCGGGTATATGGGGTAGAGATTTTTTGTTAGCCAGTATAGTGTTACAGCCAGTAACTATTTCAGGATCAAATTAGCTCACATTTGCAAATTAAATCCTTTGAAACGTGTTAATGTTTTATATCAACTTTTTATTTAATCAGTATGTTTTAAAATTTATTTGACCCTTACTGGGCGTGGTGGCCCACATCTGTAATCCCAGCATTTGGGAGGCGGAGGAAAGAGGATCACCATGAGTTTGAGGCAGCCATAGGGCTGGGGATATAGCTCAGTGGAATAAGCACTTTCCTAGCAAGCGCAGGGTCCTGAGTTCGATCCCCAGTACAGCAAAAAAAAAAAAAAAAAAAAAAGAACATTAGAGTTTGAGGCAGCCTGGGCTACGTAGTGAGTTCAAGACCAGCCCAAACTTCAAATTGAGAACCTGTCTCAGATAGCAAAAGATTTATTTGATCCACGGAGAAGTACATGTTACAGAACTGAGGACATTTTGAGAAACAAAATAAGAGTCTCAGATGAAAACTAGTCTGGAGTATGTAGTTGCTGCTCTTCTCTGATGATGCCACATGTTATAAATCGAATTAGCAATGTTCCACTAAAAATTGCTTTTTTAATTCAGTTATTACTGTTTTGGTAATAATACTCTTCAGTAGTCTCTGCTAAATTGTTTATAGGAAAACTCTTAACTTGATTTCATGATTAAAACTTAAATAAACCAAAATGAAGATTTTCTCTGATAAATAATACATGAGATACAGTATTATTTTTTAGTATGGCATTCTACAACTTACTTAGAAGCCAGTGACTATCTTTGAGTCCTCTTCTAACTGATCAGGAGGAGCAAATCACTTCGGCATGTTTGCATGCTTTATCTTAGAAATTGAAGTGAGGATTCGGGGTCTGATTCCTTGGTAGAGTGCTGCCCTCGTCAGCTTGAGTCCCTAGGTTCCCTCCCTAGCCCCAGAGGAATACTAAAGTGGTAATACACTTGACCCATGTTAGAGAAATTTTAGCATGTTGCTACATTATTTCTTTTCAGATTTGGAATGGGAATTGAATTCCGTGAAGGCTCTCTAGTGATCAACAGTAAAAATCAGTACAAACTGAAGAAAGGTAGGTAAATTTTGCAAGCATGTAATAAGAAAATACTGTTTTGAGTAATACCCTTTAGCTCTGGCTCCTGTTTTGTATAAAATCTTAGTACTTTCCATCCTTTCATAACTAGACCGATCCCTGTTTGGCCACTTTAGGAATGGTTTTCAGCATCAATTTGGGATTCTCTGACCTGACCAACAAGGAGGGGAAAAAACCTGAGGAGAAAACTTACGCCCTATTCATTGGTGACACAGTGCTTGTGGACGAGGTATATGAACCCTCTTAGCCCTTCCATGTTTGTGGACTTACTTTGGGTGCACATTTTTTGGTTGTTTCTGGATTTTGGTTTTTTGAGGCGATTTCACTGTGTAGCCCAGGCTGGCCTGAAATTTGTGGAGGTCCTCCTGCCTTCAGGTACTGGGATTACAGGCGTGGGCTGTGCCCCCGTGGAGCAGCTTTTTTTGTTTTTTGTTGTTGTTTTGTCTTTTTGAAACAGGGTCTCACTGTGCAGTTCAAGCTGGCTTTGAGCTCCCTTGGTATTCCAGGCTGGTCTCAAACTCCCAGTGATCCTCCTGCCTCAGCCTCCTGAGTGCTGGGATTACTGGTGTGAGCCACCATGCCTGGCTAGTACAGATTTTAAACTTTGTGAGGTTTTTTTTCTTAGCTAGCTAAGGCAAGTGGTGAATTAGACTGAACTAATAGAGCTAGTAGTAGAAATCATGTCCCAGATACTGGGAATGATTAAAACCAAGCTGCTTGATAATTATGATACCTGGAACTAATTTTGACAACAAATTATTTGAAAAGTTTTAGCCAAGACTTGCAGCACACACCTGTAATCCCACACTTGAGAGACTGGGGCAGGAAGATCATTTCCAGTTCAGGCCAGCTCTTGGCTACAATAGTGAGTTCAAGTCCAGCCTGAACTACATATCTTGCTGTCTCGTTTATTTTACTCTCATTGCTGAGACAATACCCAATGCCCAAAATTAAGGGAAAAAAGTTTTATTTAGCTCACAGTTTATTGAGGTTTCAGTCCATACTTAGCTCGCTCCAAGGCACAGTGGCACATGGCACAGGGCAGCCTCATGGTGGCAGAAAACAAGAGCAAAAAGGGAGAGGGGAAGCTAGCCTCTTTGCAGTAATTTGTACCATAAGCTGAGCACTTTTACACAGTACCTCATTGCATCTATACAGTTCCCCCGTGAGGTAGGTGCTATACTCTTCTGCACCCCGTGCACAGCTAAAGGAACTGACAGGCATTGAGCAGTAACCTGCCAAGTGTAGGACAGTAACCGAGCTGGGTTTCAGATCATCCTGTATTCTTCACAGTTGCCCTGATGTTGCTTCTCAAATTATAGTTCTTAGTGAGGGATTTGGAAGATCAAAACTGTATTATTTAATGTCAAATACTGTATTTTAGAAACCAGAAGATGCCAAGCATCGCCCAGCTGTGTAGTAGATTTGAAAGTGAAAGTGGTGCATTTAAGTTGATGCCTGCATTTTCCCTTTTATTCTAGGATGGCCCAGCTACAGTTCTTACTTCTGTGAAGAAGAAAGTAAAGAACGTGGGGATTTTCCTAAAGGTAGGGCAGAGATAAACGAACACCGTAGGAGTTTCAGTACAACAGAGAAGTTAAACAAGATTAAAAAGCTACATTTGATTTTTGTTATGATCTTTTCCCACAGAATGAAGATGAGGAAGAGGAGGAAGAGGAGAAGGATGAAGCAGAAGACCTTCTGGGCAGAGGTTCTCGGGCAGCGTTACTGACAGAAAGAACACGAGTAAGTTTACTGTTGTTTTAGATTCGGGCATCCTGTGATGCCCATGTTTTGGCAACTTGGGTTCCCCCTTTCCTAGAATGAGATGACTGCAGAGGAGAAACGAAGAGCACATCAGAAAGAACTGGCAGCTCAGCTCAACGAGGAAGCCAAGAGGCGACTGACAGAACAGAAGGGAGAGCAGCAGATCCAGAAGTGAGTTCACACCGGAACAGTCAGGTTGCTGCAGGTTAATTGTGTGGCAGCGGTCATTTCTCAAGTTTTTAAAAATCTTGTTCCAGGGCTCGCAAATCTAATGTGTCCTATAAAAACCCATCTCTGATGCCTAAGGAACCACATATTCGGGAAATGAAGATCTATATTGATAAGAAGTACGAGACTGTAATAATGCCCGTGTTTGGCATTGCAACGCCTTTTCACATCGCCACCATCAAGGTGCTCATACGTGCTCCGTCAGGTTTCTCCCAAACTGTGTCCTATCTGCTAGCTGTGCTTACCAGAAGCGCTCTGTGTCCCCCCTCCCTCTTTCTCCTTCTCGGCTTCTTTCCACTTGAGTCACATTTATTGGAAAAGGACATGTTTTGGGGACCAAGTAAAAGATGCGTGAGGATCCATATTAATTTCTCAGTCACTGCTTTTCTCCTCGCTCCCTTCTTTCCTATCGTCTCCTTCTACTTTTCCCTTTGTAAGAAGCCAATCTATGAACAAAATTTGTGTAGCTTTTTCTGAATTTTATTCATGCATTTATTAACCTATAGTATGCATGGCACCAGATACTTTTAAGAATCCAGGGGCTAAGGATTTAGCTCAGTGGCACAGTGCCTGCCTGGTAAGCTCAAGGTCCTGAGTTCAACTTCTGGTACCAAAAAGAAGCAGTGATTTTTTTTTTCCCCCTTTAGTACCAGGGATTGAATTGAAGTTCTTTACTAAACTACATCCTCAGCCTTTTTTTTTTTTTTTTTTTTTAACCGCAAGAGCTGGGCACAATAGCACAAGTCTGTGATCCCAGTGCTTGGGAGGGTGAGGATCGCCAAAAGTTCAGGACCACCCTGTGAAACCTCACCTCAAAAAAAAAAAAAACGAAAAATAAATAAATTTTGAAGTAGGGCCTCAAGTGACTGAGCTGCCCCAGCTACATCTGAACGTGCTGTCTTCCCGCCTCAGCCTCCCAGAGTGCTGGGGTTACAGGTGCGCAGCAACCACACGGGCTATTACATTCATTCTTGGGCCGGGGATGTGTATCAGTCAAAGAACATTTGACTAGCATGCACTAGGCCCTAGATTCCAGCCCAAGCCAAAGAGGTGGAGGATTTTATTGACTTCTGGGTAACAGAATAATGTAAAAAATAAGCTAGTTGGCACATGCCTGTAATCCCAGCACTCTGAGAGGCAAAACAGAAACATCATAAGTTTCAGCCCAGTCTGGACAAATTAGTGAGACACTGCCTCAAAATTTAAAAAAAGTTGGCAATGCAGCTCAATGCAAAGACCCTGCATGCAGTCCTAAGTACCATGAATAAATCCATGTTACAATGGGCAAAACCAGGGATGGTAGCAAGTACACTTATGGGCCTAGCTACTTAGGAGTTTGAGGCAGGAGGACTGAGAGTTCAAGGCCAGCCTGGGCAATTTAGAGAGACCGTGTCTCACAATTAAAAACAACAAAAGTACAAGCGGCTAGAGGAGCAGAGTTCAGTGGCAGAGCACTAAGCCCACGTGTGAGTGTTGAGACCCTGATTTCAGTCCCTAATACCACACACATGCACAGAGCTACATATATTTATTAGCCATGGATTAAAGTTTACAGTGTAAATTTTTTAAAAAAAGAAATCAGCCCATAACTCCTTAGTTTTTGCATCTCTGTCACTATGATCTAGGGAAAAACTTTTATTGCTTTTGTTCTTTTTTGTCTCTTTGAACAGAATATAAGTATGTCTGTAGAAGGAGATTATACTTACTTGCGAATCAACTTCTATTGCCCAGGCAGTGCTCTGGGCAGGAATGAAGGCAACATCTTCCCTAATCCTGAAGCCACTTTTGTCAAGGAAATGTGAGTCCCCAGGAAAACAGACATCCCCAAATCCCTGCTGGCTGGTGCGGTAATCTCAGGAACATTTCATGCCCTGCATTCTGTCCTCCCTGCGTAGGTAACACCAAAGCTTCATCAGGGGCCCATCAAGAGATTGTTTTGCTGACTTTCTACTATTTTGGGGGATGGACCCTGATTTAGAATCCTCATGAGATTATTTTATACGTATTATATGTTTTTTCCAAAAGAATCCTCAAATAAAATGTGTATCACTTGGATTCTGTTCCTTTATGGTATAAAATAGGATGAAATTAGTGTTATGCAAGAATTGAAGAATAGGTGTGATTTCGTTCAACCCCAGTGGGTTAGCTGTGATCCCTATTTAGTAGAGAAGAAAAAGAAATTCTTTCCAGCTTTTCAAATGTTCTTGTCATTCAGCGCTACATTTTTCTCTTAAGAGACCTTAAGCCAGTTACAAAATACAATACTGGGTAGAGGTTACCAGGTCTGATAAATAAACTGTTACCAACCTTTCCCCTTTTCTGCAGCACATACCGAGCCTCAAATATGAAAGCACCTGGAGAACAGACAGTACCAGCCTTGAACCTTCAGAATGCTTTCCGAATTATAAAAGAAGTACAGAAACGTTACAAGACTCGGGAAGCAGAGGAGAAAGAAAAGGAGGTGAGCCTTGAACATGGACACATCACATTTATTGGAAAAGTACATATGTTTTGGGGAACAAGTAGAAGATGCATGAGGATTCATATTAATTTTCATACCACTTAGGGCATCGTGAAACAAGACTCACTGGTGATCAACCTAAACCGGAGCAATCCCAAGCTGAAAGACCTGTACATCCGCCCCAACATTGCCCAGAAGAGGATGCAGGGCTCCCTGGAGGCCCATGTCAATGGTGGGTACAAGTGCTGCCGTGCACCTTGGCACGTTTGTAGGAATAGCAGGTCAGGTAATGCCGTGTGACAAGGAAGAGCGGGAATGCATCTCCTTATCTGGCTGTTCGGCCAGAAGAGAATTGCTTTGTGCAGCTGTTGGTGCTCCTTCTGCTCCTGTTCAAATCAGTCAGAGGGAACACGGTGCCTCTTACCATAGCCTGACAATACTGCCTGATTCTTGTCCCCAGGTTTCCGCTTCACTTCTGTTCGAGGAGACAAAGTGGATATTTTGTACAATAATATTAAACATGCTTTGTTCCAGCCCTGTGATGGAGAAATGATTATTGTCTTGCACTTTCACCTTAAGGTACAGCCTTCTATTTAACTAGCAATATGGCTCAGTGGCACAAGTGCCTGCCTGGCAAGCGCAAGGTCCTGAGTTCAGTTCCCAGTACAAAAAGAACAAACAGGAAAAAAAAATTATAATTATGAGCTCTTGGGGAAAGTAATTTTTTTTTAACATCTTTTTTTCTGTTTGTTTTGTTTCTTTTTGTCTTTTTGAGACAGGGTCACACTGTACAGTTGAGACTGGCCTTGAGCTCGCTTTGTATCCCAGGCTGGTCTCGAACTTGCAACAGTCCTCCTGCTTCAACCTCCCAGGTGCTGGGATTACAGGCGTGTGCCACCACACCTGGCTTAACTTCTTATAAAATAGTGATTTAAAAACATTAATTGTCACACAAGATCATCAAGAGATTTGTATATGTGTATAAAGTCCAGAGCACCTGGCATCTAGTAGGTGCTAAGCATGTTTGTCACTTTCATGTGGAATATAATAACCAAAATGTAGAAGATCTCCCAGATTCCTTTTACCTGGAATTGAAGTTGTGATTTAGTCAAAACTTACAACCAATATATTTTCCTAAGTTTGTGGAGGCCAAAATTTTGATCACTGCATTTCCAACAGAGGGAGTTTTCTGTTTTTGAGTTGTGTTTCTCGTGGCTTGCCTCTTTCTGTGTTATTTGGCCTAAGCCTTCTGACATTGTTCTTGTTCTTCCTGCTTGTGCCATCAGAATGCCATTATGTTTGGGAAGAAGCGACACACGGACGTGCAGTTCTACACAGAAGTGGGGGAGATCACCACAGACTTGGGGAAACACCAGCACATGCATGACCGAGATGACCTCTATGCTGAGCAGGTCTGTGGCATTCACTGTGGTCTCTGCCATGCACTGAGGTAGGGAAGTCTAGATCTGAGCTCAGGAATTATATCTCATTAAAGCTTATCTCTGTGCCGAGCAACTTAAATATCTGCTGAACTGGTAGAGCGTAGTAGACTTAGATTGTGAATTCAGCTTGCAGTTAGGGATTGATGTCCTTCAGTGACATGTACATATTGCATGAACATAATTAAGAGAAATGAAGAATACAAAAAGCACTTCAGACTTTCAGAGGAGGTACTATGAACAAGTACTGTGAAGGTTATAATTAATATTTTTTCTCCTGCAGATGGAACGAGAAATGAGGCACAAACTGAAAACTGCCTTTAAGAATTTCATCGAGAAAGTGGAAGCTCTCACGAAGGAGGAGCTGGAATTCGAAGTGCCTTTTCGGGATTTGGGGTAATAAAGTCTTTCTCCTTTCAGCCTCCAGTTTCATTCTCCTCTACACTTAGGAAAGTGAATTTTTCTTTTTTAATAATAAGTAAACGCGTCCTTTTTCCCTATGACTAATAACATGTGAGGCTCCACTCAGTCTTAGAATTGGTAAGAGTTTGTGTGAGTGGCTGAGACCGAGAGGCTACCTCTGGGAGTGAGTCTCCAGTGGGGAGAGGGTGACAGTGTCACCTGTGATGAGGCCCCTCCTCCTGTTCTTACTCTTTCAGATTTAATGGCGCTCCCTACAGGAGTACCTGCCTCCTCCAGCCCACTAGTAGTGCGCTGGTCAATGCTACAGAATGGGTGAGTATTTCTTGGCTCCTCCCATTAATTTTTTTATTTTTATATAGTGGTGTGAGGGGTGAAGCCTAGGGAGTCTGATTAAGTACACACTCTGACACTGAACCGTACCCTACAGCCCTCTTCCTACTGAGTCAGAAAATCATTAGATAAAAGGAAGCAGAAGGGTTGGTGTGTTGCTCTTAATTATTCTGATTGTCATTCTGATACTCATTGAACAGCTAGGCGTGGTGGCGCACACCTGTAATCCCAGCACTCTGGAGACTGATGCAGGAGGATTGCCATGAGTTCAAGGCCAGCCTGGACTGCATTGTGAGACCCTGTCTCAAAAAAAGAAGAGCAAATATTTCTTTTCAAAAATAATTTTTTCACATAGTTTCCTTTAATATATTCTTCTTGAAGGAAGATTTTGATCTCACAGATCATTTTATTGGGGTGCTTAGTATTTCACGCTGCTTTCATTTTTCAGAAATAGCTTAGTATTTTGTGTCATGATTTAAATCCTGACAGTATTTGAAAGGAACTAGTTCTATGATCAGCATAGTGACCCAGTTCTATCTGACAGCCACCTTTTGTGGTGACATTGGATGAAGTGGAGCTGATCCATTTTGAGAGAGTCCAGTTTCATCTGAAGAACTTTGATATGGTGATTGTCTACAAAGACTACAGCAAGAAAGTGACAATGATCAATGCCATTCCAGTAGCCTCTCTGGACCCCATCAAGGAATGGTTGAAGTAAGTAAATCTCTCTAACTTATAATTTACCCCACAAGCCCGTTATGAAAGAACTTAGTGTGGCATCTTACACTTTTAATCCCTGAGAGCTTCAGTGTAAGGGCTGTACTGGTAGAGCTGCTACTTAGAAAAGTAACAGAGGAGGAACACTTGGTGCAGGAGCTTGAGGCCACCCAAGCAACACATCAAGTCTTGTCCCTTAAAAAAGAAAGAGAAACTCAGGTGGCAGGAGGGTCACGAGTTCAAAGCCAGCCTAGACTACATGGTGAGATATGGTCTCAAAAACAAACATTTGGGAAATCAAATAAGGGGTCTCATGTTTTTCCTGAATACCAAATAGTGGCTCATGGGTACTTAGGGTAGAGAAAAACCAAGACATTTTTTGTGTTTACTTGATACATGTATAAGATCTGTACATGGGTATAATAATTTGTTTGCAAAAAGGAGGTGGCCTGTTCCTTAGTAGTTTTGTTTTTACTGAAAAATGACAAAATTTTTTTATGTAACAATACAAAGCCAGATAGGTATGTAACCACTACACCCAGGGGACTGACAGGAGGATCACCGAGAATTCAAGGCCAGTCTGAGGTATATTGTAAGTCCAAGGCCAACCTGGAATTTGTGTAGGAAAACCCTACCCCCCTCCAATGCAATTTATTTAAAATATATTTTAAATTTACTTATTTATTTAAACTCCAATGAATATAATTTCTCATGAAAGTACCAGAACCCAATTAGCAGGAATTATCACTCCCTAAGTGATGGTTTCAGTGGCCACAAATCAGGTTTGCTCTGCTCTTCCTCTTCATTGTCTGAGAGCAGGAAGTGATGGAAATACAAATCTTTACAGAGCTTAGATACAAACTGTGTAGAAGTATATAATTTCCATAAGGATTTTCCAAGAAACACATGCAAACGATTGAGCATCAGAAATGTTGTGTATAAATATATACAACCTTTAAATCAGTTTTCATGGGGACGATTTACTTGTAATACAATTCACCAACTTAGAAAATGAGTTTTAGTGACTATATACAACCTGAGATCCACCGTCACGGGACATGGGATGTCTCTGTCAGCCTAAAAGCTCCTTATACCCTTTGGAGTCAGTCCTGTCCCTCATCACTGATTTCTATCGCCGCACATTCTGCCTCTTCTAGAATTTTACATAATGAAATTACATATACATAATCTTTTGTGTCTTGCTTTCTTCACTTAACATGCTTTTGAAATTCCTCTAACATGTACATTAGTACTGCATTCCCTTTTATTATGGAATAGTAGTCCATTGTATGGATAGTCCATACTTTACCAGTTTTCCAATTAGTGAACATTGCGGTTATTGCTGTTTGAGCTATGGCTACCATGAATGGCTTCTATAAACTTTACAGACAGGTCTTTGTATAGCTGTGTAATCCCTTTTCCTTTAGGTAATTGACTGGAATTGTGTGGTCATAGTCTTAAGTGGGGGGTGTATTTACATTAAAATGTAAATATGGCCAGGTGTGGTGGCGCATGCCTGTAATCCCAGCACTCAGGAGGCTGAGGCAGGAGGATCGTTGCAAGTTGGAGGCTAGCCTGGGCTACAAAGTGAGCTCAAGGCCAACCTGAACTGCATAGGGGAACCCTGCCTCAAAAAGATAGACAGACAGAAATAAATAAATGTATTGCAATAAAAGACATACTGACATTACTTTCCCTCCAGATACTCCCTCTGCTTTGAACACACTTAGCATTTTCTTTCGTTCTTGTTTCTCTTTTCCATTTGGGGGAAGGAAGTGAGACAGGGTCTGGCTACATAGTTTAGGTTGACCTTAACTTGTGGCAGTCCTCCTGCCTTAGCCTCTTGAGTGCTGGGATTACAGGTGTGCACCACTGCACCTGCTTCTTGCCATTTCTGAAGTAATTGCAGAAGTTCTCTTTTGTGAGTGCCTTTAAAAGTTGTAATCGAAACTATGGTGAATTACGTTGCTGGGAGTCATCCAGCAGAAGGATGGTGTGTCCTTACTGACCGTGTGGTACCATGTGACTTCTGGTTTTTCCCTGAGGTCAAAATGACTGTTAAAGATCAACATTTTTAATTGATTCAAGAAATCAAGGCAGCCATGACAGCACAACTCAGTACATTGAGTAAAGAGAACATCAGAACTGCATTAGAAACTGGCAGGAACACTAGGATAAGTATGTTGGAAGTGAGAGAGATTAATGACAGTGTGTCCTTTGCTCTAACTCTTAAAAATTTAAACATTCACCATATTTTTTGATGATACTTCACACATCTGTTATTGTACCACTATCATACTATTTTGGTTTCATTCTTTGAGACAGGGTCTCACTATATAGTTCAGGCTGGCCTTGAACTCACTATGTAGCCCAGGCTGTCCTCAATCTTGCAACTATCCTCCTGCCTCAGCCTCCTGAGTGCCAGGATTGCAGGCGTGCACCATCATGCCCTGCTACAGTGCAAATCACCAATTTTATTCCTTTATAAAATTGTTTTGACCTTCCTACATAAATTTTAAAATAACTTGTTTGTGTTTTTTGTTTGTTTATTTGTTTTTGAAAAAATCCTACTGCAATTTTGATAGTTCCTCTTAAATTTCTACATTAACTTGGGGAGAACATCTAAACAATGTTGAATCTTCCAGTCTATGAAAATGGGGTATCTTTCCATTATTTAGCTCTTTTATTTTCTTTCAGCAGTGTTTCATAGTCAATGTACCGTTCTTGCCTGTATTTGGTTAAATTTATCCCTAAATATTTCAGACTTTTCCAAGTGATTGTGAATGATATTTATCTGTTTCTAACATAAAGAAATGTAAAATTTCTTTCTGCAAGCTTGCTAAACTCACTAGATGTAGCTGCTTTTGCAGGTTGTGTAAGATTTCCTGTGTATTCTGTCAGCTTGTCTATAGATAATTTTTACTTCCTCCGTTGTTACCTGGTCATTTCTTTTTCTTGCCTTATTGTAATGTCTAGGATCTCCAATCCAGTGCCAGATAGAAGTGAGTGTAGATGTCCTTGTCTTTGATCTGGTGGGGGAAATAATATAATCTTTGTTTATTTAATAGAATAGTAGCTATAGGACTTGTTTTTTTAAAAAAAAGATGTCTTTTGTCAGCTAAAGTCCTCATTGACTGACAGACCTTTTATCATAAATGTAGTTGGGTGTGAGGGCACATACCTATAATCACAGCACTCAGGCTGAGGCAAAAGGATCCCTGCAAGTTCAAGGTCAACCTGGCCTACATATTGAGTTCAAGGCCAGCCTGAACTGCATACAAGACTCTTGTCTCAAAGAAAAAAATCATGTTTCCGAAGCATTGAGTTCAATTTAGGGTATCTTCCCCTGCTCTGGTAATTAAACTTTGGAATATTGAAACTGGTTAAGAAAAATGATTGGGTAGAAAATGTTATTCTATTCATTTAGCTTCTAGCATACGAATTTGAAGTAAAAAAAAAAAAGTGAATTTTGAATTTTTTCAAATGCTTTTTCTGACTGTTCTGGGTGATAGTTTTTATTTTACAATTTTCAGTGTAGTGAACTATATTTATTGCTTTTCAGTTTTAAGCCAACTTTGCTTTCCCAGAATCAGGCCCCATTTGTGGTGGTATTTCAGTCTTTATATAGTCCTGGGTCTGATTAATGTTTTACTGAGGATGTTTACATCTGTATTCATAAGGAATATTTCTAATATTGTCTTGTTTTAGTTCGTATCAGTTAATACTTGCCTCATAGAATAAGTTTTCTAGGAGAGAATGTGGACTGGTGTTTTCTTAAATGTTTAGCAGATGTACCAGTGAAGCTATCTCAGCCTGAGTTTTCTTTGTTAGATGGTTTCTTTTTTTAATTTTTTTTTAATTTTAAAGATAAGAGAATATAAACTCAATAAACAGCAAAACAATAAGAAAATACACAAATTATGGGGAAGATAGTAGGGGATTGACCATGAATGTTTTACGTAATACCATCTTCATATTTGTTACTCAGTTATCTCAAAAACAATGAAGGAAATACACAATCATACAGAAGATATAGGGGATTAACTGGCTGTTGTATTACATAATGTTTTTTGGTTTGTTTGTTTGTTTGTTTGTTTTGTCTTTTTGAGACAGGGTCTCACTGTGAAGTCCAAGCTGGCCTTGAGCTCACTTTGTAGCCCATGCTGGTCTCAAACTCCAGACGATCCTCCTTCCTCAGCCTCCCGAGTGCTGGGATTACAGGCATGAGCCACCATGCCCGGCTTGTATCACATAATGTTATCTTTGCATTTCTTACTCAGTTATAAATCAGTATAATGCATAAATGATGGAACAATTAGAGAGCAGATATTGTGGAATCAAAAATAGATGCTATATTGCAAAATGATGTCTTCACTGTTGTTACTCAGTTACACAAATGGTGGCACGTTCAATTAATCAGTTTTCTTTACCCTTATCTCTATTGTTCTCCCACCCAATCAGTCATCGTCCCTCTGACAATAACTGTACTTTTCAGTTTATTTATTCCCTCAGGCTCTCACACTGGGGAGGCACATGGCTGCTTCAGACTATGTGGTAACAAACATGGGTATACTCAAATTACCATGGCACTAGGTGGAAAAGTACCCATCCTCAAAGATGGTACATATGCAGGGAACCAAATACACTATAGTCATACCCAGTTGATAAGCCCTTGAGGCCCTCGGGGATCTAGTCCAGTCCATGGGTTCGCCTCCTTGGACTGCTGGGCCCCACCTCAACAAGGTGCTCCTGGGGTTTCGGTCAAGTCTGCGGGGTCGACCCCACAGACCACAAGGCTCTGTCTCTGTGAGGTGCTCCCAAGGACCTGGTTTGGTCCACGGGGTTGCCCCCTTGGACCACCAGGCTCCACCCCAGCAAGGTGCTCCCGGGGAGCCGGTCTAAGACCTCAGGGTCCCCATGTAGACTGCAGGAAGCCCCCCCGACTTGATTCCCATTTCTAAACCTTCCTGGTACCAGGGGACCCGCCTCTCTCCCTCTTGTCATTCTCATGTTGTTATAGTCCAGTGTCTGGGTGGCGCTCCTATGGGAGGATCCTTCTCTGCTGTTTTCGCAGTCACCTTCCAGGCTGGGCTTTTTCTCAGCTCCAGTTTAGGCCCAGTTCTCAGAATTTCGCTCTCTTGGCCAAGTCGAGAGGCTTCCGTGAGCACAAGCTTCCAAAGCTGAAGCTGTGAGCACAGGGACAGGGAGTGGGCCGAGGGTGTATATGGAGTGGTGACTCCCTCTCTCTCCTCCTCCTCTTCCTCTTCCTCTCACTGCACCATGGCAGTTGCCTAAGCTGTTTTTCAGGAAGGAGTCCTGTTTGAAGTCTCCCTGACTTGCACTCACTGAGGTAGTTCAGGGTGTGTACTAAGTTTAGTTAGTAGTTTTGGAAGACAATTGAAGGAGTTTCTCAGGTCTTAGAGTATGTTGTCATCTCGATCTCCAGGACTGCTGTTTTTTGTGTATCTTATCTCTATGGGTTGATACAAAGTTTGTATTTGCAAGCGGTATGGAGTCCCCCAGTGCTCATATTAGTAGCAAGCCTCAGTCTTCCAGTGTGTCATTGACCTGGCCACTCTTGCTGACCCTTGACTGTTGCCCCTCTTTCAGGTTGATCGCCTAGGATCTTTGAGGCCCGGCATCGGGGGTGGCTGAGGGAGAGGAATCCCGGGGTGGGGGTGGGGGTGGGACTGCGGCCCCGGGCAATCTCCAAACGCCCCCACACAGTGGAACCATATGGCCCCGCAGGTCCCGCAACAGCATGGCCCCATAGGATTTCTGTGGCTCCAATACACCCTCCATGGTGTCACCATGCGGTCTGTGGCTGCTTTGCCCATGCCACCAAACCACCTGTTTTTGTTTTTTTGAGACAGGTCTTGCTGTGCAGTACAGGCTGGCCTTAAACTCATTTAACATATCCCAGGCTACCCTCAAATTCAAAGCAGTCCTCATGCCTCACCTTCTGATTACAGCACCTGGCTTAAAATTTGTTTAGTTATTTGTTTCTAATGAATTGAACATTACATTTCTAATGTTCTTAAATGGCCAACAGACCATAGAAAGATACCACTTTAGGCTCCTGCTTGAAACCAACAGCTTCAGAAAACTTCTGGCCTTGATTCAGGGCCAATGTTAGATGGTTTCTAATTGTGAGTTTTTTTCAGTAGCTATAGGATCATTTAGGGATATCTACATCTTTCTTGTGTCTTCTTTTGTTCAGTCTGGCTGAGATTTATCAGGTTTTTTTACCTTTTGCCCCAGGGTATCAGATCAATTATTAGGAAATTCTTTCCATTACTGAATTCTAAATTAATTCTGTGAAGGTTACAGAACATTTTTTGTCTGATTTTAGTCATTTTAAATGTGTTGATACTTGTGTGGTTCAGCACATTATGTAAAAGAATTTTCTCTGTATCTTTGAGTTGAATTGATGTTCTTTTTGTGTGAAAACTACTGTAAATATCAAACTGATAATGGTGAAGCCTTCTATATACTCACTCATTCTGTGTGTGTGTGTGTGTGTGTGTGTGTGTGTGTGTGTGTGTGTGTTGCTGCTACTGCTGCTGTTGCTATTGAAAATTGAACCTCGGGCCTCCATGCTCTATCACTGAGCTATATATCCTGGGACCCTGCATGCTTTTCTATCAGAATTAAAATGATTTTGAACTCTGATACTACAATTATTTCCTTATTTCTCTTCGTATCTCTATCAGATTTTGCTTCATGTAGTTTGAAGTTCTGTTACTGATTAACACATGATTAATCCTTTTACAATATAACGTTTCCTTCCTTATTCCTAGTATTGTAGGTTGTTTATCGCTGATCCAGAATACTTAAATATATATAAAATGAAAGTGAATTTTGAGTTTAGACTTAGGACTTACTTTCATGATACCTAATTGCTATGCCGAAATTCCACAACCTGAAAAACAGTGTGTGAAACACTTGTGGTCCCAACCATTTCATTTAAAGAATATTGAACCTATGTTCCTTATTCAAAATCTACGTGGTGTGCTTCAGCTATATCTTCATTAGTATTTGCATGGCATGTTTTTTCTCTATTCACCTTGACTGTACCTTATTTCCTTTGTTTTATGATGGTGCCAAGGATTAATTCCAAGCTATCACATGTTGAGAAACTGAGCTACACCCCCAACCCCTCGCCTTATACTTTTATGTAAAGTAGCTTACTTGGAGACAGCATATATGTAGGACTTACATTTTTACATCCAGTCTAGGTGTGTCTGCTTTTTAATTGGATTGCTGGAAATGATTTACATTTAGTGTAATTATCAGCATGGTTGGACTTTACCATCTTCCCATCTCTCATCTGTTCTTTGGTTGCTTTTTCCTTTTTATACCTTTTTGAATTATTTTTATGATAGGATTTTTATTTTAGCTCATACCTAGTTTACTAGCTATATTCTTGGTTTTTAAATGATTTTTAATGACATTTACAAAACCACAGTGAGCTTCAGAGTAGCACGTGACAGCTGTGTGGGAAGGTTCTTACGCTCCATTTCTTGTTTTACTTCTAATAGATTATGATCAGGCACTGCATTATTGTAGCTCCCAAAGTAACCTTTGAATTTACATCTGTCTGTTCACTCACATTTACTATTTGCTGGCGGTGCTCATTTCCACACTTCGAACCTCCGCCCTTCTGTCCGTCTGGTTTTCCTCTGCCTGACACACTTCCTTTAGTGTTGGAGAGGAAGCGTTTCGGATGCCCCATTCTCAGCTTTTTGAGAACTATTATTCCACTTTCGTTTTGGAAAGATGGTTTTTCTGAATATAGAATTCTAAGTTGACGAACTTGGGGTGCTTTGAAGCTGTTGCTCCCCACAATGAATGTGATCACTGCAAGTGTGCACCAACAAGAAAACAACACTTGCATCAATGATTTTCATCCATAAAAGTATTTTTCTAGGGGAAAATAAATCATGTACTCTCACCATCCTTGTATTAGGGACTGAACACAGGGCCTTCATCTTGGCCCTTGTTGCTTTTAAGTTTTAAGACAGGGTCTCATTTAGTTGGTAAAGTACCCTGGCTGAACTCCAGCATGCTGTCGTCCTGCCTCCGCTCCGCAGGGTACTGGGAAGTACCGGGTTTGCAGCCAAGCACCGCCACGCCCAGCTAGCACTGCGCCATTACCTTTGGTTTGTGTGGTTGCTGCTGAGAAATCTGCTGCCTTTTTTCCTTTGTACCACTTGGCATTTTTCTCCTCAGTTGATTCAAGGTTCTTGTATTCATCGTTGGTTTGAGCAGTTTGGCTTTTAGGTGCTTTTCTGTAGTTTTATTTATTCTTGATAGTCATTCATCTTAAGTAGATGGCTCTATAGGGTTTTTTTCACATTTGGTAACATTTTGGCCATTATTCGCCCAAGTAGTTTTTGCTTTTTCCTGAGTCCTCTCCCCCTTTTTTTCTGAGACTATGTATTTTATTTTCCTCATGTTCAAGTTTCTGTCTTCCATCTTGAACATATAGAGCATATTTATAACAGCCTTTTTAAACATTCTCTGTTTCTCCATCTTTGTATTTTCTGTGTTTGTATTTTCTGGGTTGCTATTGGTTGATTTTTGTTGTGGTGGTTATTTTGGTTTGGTTTTTTGAGATGAGTTCTCATTATGTTGCTCAGGCTGGCCTCAAACTCATGGATCCTCCTGCCTCAGCCTCCTAAGTACTGGGATTACAGACGTGTGCCACCACGCCTCGCTTTCTTGCTTTTTTGTATGCCTGATATTTTGTGACCTGTGGCCAGACATTCTGACTCCACACTGTGGGTATTGTATTTTTTAATATTATTTTATATTATTCTGGGTTACAGACAAATTATTTGGATTCTCTTTGTTCTTTAAGATATGCTCTCAGATGTCATTGCTGTGGATTTAAACCAGCCTTTGTGCTGGAGCTCATCGGCTTTTCTATTGCCGTGCTTCTCTTCTGGGGACCTCCCCTGAGGCCCTGTGTGCTGTGAGGGTTTTCCACTGAAACTCTGGGAGCAGCAGGTACTTTTGTGTGTGAGACATGGGATTTGTCTTGGTGGAGTGCTTCCCCACAGTTTTGTACCCAGCTCCAGATTGATTCCGTGTGCAGGTCAGTCCCCAGACACAGCGGTTCCTCCCTGTGTAACTACTCTGCTATGTGTGCCACATACTCTAAATGTCTCGGCCTCCACAAATTCTGTCTTTTACTCTTTGAAACAGCCATGTTCTGGTTGGGTTCCCCATTCCAGCACAGCCTGAGAACTGCCTCCAAACAGAAAATAGGGGCATAATGAAACAACCTTGTTTCTATTTTTCAGGGGTTCTTTTCTTGCTGCTTTTTATATAGTGTCTGCAAACTACTGTTTGCTATTTTGGTTTTCTAGTTGTTTAAGGTGGAAAGATACTGTTAGATCTGACTGACTCCATTAGGACTGGAAGCAGATGTTTTAGTGTCTACAGTGTTCTCTGAAGTGGGTTTATGCTGAAGGTTTATTTTATCCTTCTTACTACGCTCGTGTTTTCATGCTTCTTAACTGTTTCAGTTGATCAAAAGTGAATAAAAAGTTACTTAAACATTTTTGGATATGGAGGGTTTTTAATGTGCCCTGGACTTCAAATAGACTTTTCATCGAATAAACAAGAGTTAGTAAAGCAGTGGAAGGTTGTAGAGAGAAATCTAGGGCCAGTGAAAACAGTCCCTATTTCTGAATCATGGCAGAGTGATGCCAAGCTGAAACGTAAGAGTCTGGAAGGGGCTGTGAGCTCACAGCGCTCCCAAGTAAGCGCAAGATCAGTGCGGGCACAGGGAGAGCGGGGTGAGTGCAGGGCGGACACTGATGCTTAAGAGGCGGGCAGGAGTGAGGAAGCGGATGAGCTCAGCCTCCACAGAGGGGCATGCCAGCAGCCGGAAGGTGGCTCTGTTGCCAGGGCTTGTGCTGTTGGAGAGCAGATAGCAGCCAGGCGGCACATGCTGGGGACCCTGCAAAGAGCACCTGTGCTCCTGTATCCGAGGAGGATTATGAGCTCTTCAGGGATGCTGATGTCCAAGGTGATACCGAACATTTCCAGAAAGTACAGAAGATTTATGCTGATTTTATAATGTCATTTCTCTTAGTTCCTGTGATCTAAAGTACACAGAAGGAGTACAGTCCCTCAACTGGACCAAAATCATGAAGACCATTGTGGATGATCCTGAGGGCTTCTTCGAGCAGGGTGGCTGGTCTTTCCTGGAACCTGAGGGTGAGGTGCGTGAGTGTGGGGTTTCTTTTCTGGGATTCAGTGCTGCCTGCTGCCCTTGGGCACCTGCCAGCTGTCCTTGGGCACAGGGATAGGATGTGAGGGCCAGAGCAGCTGGGAGAACCACTGAATACAGCATGGTATGGCCGAGTCTTCAAGAGTACTGTTACAGGTATGGTGGACCCAGGAAATTTGCAGGGGTTACATTCCTAGAGCACTCATGAATTGTGAAAAACAAGATTTTCAGATATAGTCAGAAAAAGGTCCATAAATGCCTATTTTTATAGTTTAAGCTCTAAATATATTGTCTTCTGCCATTACCTAATTTAATTTAATAAAACACTGTCTTGATAAAGCTTTAGAAGGTGCAGGGAGTTTTGGTGGCACCTCGGAACTTAGGCTTTAGGAACAAAATGGAGAACACTCCTGCTAGCTACACACAGCACGTCTGCTGAGAGCTTACGGGGCCATAGCACGGAGAATTGAGTAACACTCTAAGAAGATCCCCCCACCCGTGCATGAGGGACTATTTTGGAGTCTTTCTGTCCCTAACTTCTCTTAGCCAGGAAGGATGAAATCATCCTTTCATAATACAAGTTGGTATGGAAGACCCTAGGTTCAGTTCCCAGCACAAAAGAGGAAAAGAAAAGAAATCAGAACTAGAAGTTGAAGGATCAAATAACTGTACCTTACCAGTAATGAGAACAGCCATTTATTTTTTTGGTCATAGAGAGTTTTTGTTTTTTCCATGTAAAATGCAGGTGGTGCTGTAGATACTAAGTTGGTTAATTTGTTACAAGGTGAATAAAATAAATAGTATTATGCTATAACTACTAGGGGAGTGATGCCGAGGAAGGGGATTCCGAGTCAGAAATCGAAGATGAGACCTTCAACCCTTCAGAGGATGACTATGAAGAGGAAGAGGAAGATAGTGATGAAGATTATTCATCAGAAGCCGAAGAGTCAGGTTAGTTTGTCATGGCTGCCTAATCTGATTTCTGGAGCTGCTTTTTCAAAGCAAAAAACATGTCATTCCCTCCTGAACGACTGACTGGTACTCACTGTTCCTGCAGACTACTCCAAGGAGTCCCTGGGCAGTGAAGAAGAGAGTGGGAAAGACTGGGATGAACTGGAAGAGGAGGCCCGGAAAGGTTAGCAGTGTTTTTGTTGTTTTTGTTTGGCTTGTTTGCTTCACTGGGAGGGAGGCTGAGGCGAGAGCGTTGGGAGTTTGAAGCCACCTTGAGCTACAGTAACAAGACTTTGTCTTTAGAAAAACGAGTTTGACACATTCCTGTATTTTGAGGTTTTAGTATTAGTAGCCTAATGAGAACCAAAAAAAAAAAAAAACAACGCACTATAAATCTGATTGGAGGCCACAGCTATAACTTCAAAGGAAAAATGTGGTCTGGAATGTGTGATTGAACTCTCTCAAGCAGGTGTGAGTGCCCAGGTGGATGCTTTTTTTCTGCCCCTGCCCCTGGTTGCCTGTAGCCAGGACACCGTAGAGTTACATGAGGCTCCAGGGTCAGCCTGTCAGTACAGAGCTAATCCTTGTCCTGTTGCTCTGAAACCAAACCACAAATACAAGTTAGAGATGAAGAGGAAATGTTTATTATTTGACATATCCCAAATACCACAATCGGTGCCTTGCACAGAACAGCTTCTTTAATTTCACACATAATCCTGTCTTACAAATCGATAAACCAAGGCTCAACATTTAAGCATTTGCCTCGGATCACATAACTAGGACCTGAGTGGATTCTCCAGAACATTTCACGCTAGCTGGGAATCTCAGGTGAGTAAGGCTTACTCACTGACAGCACCTCTCCATTCCGCACAGCGGACCGGGAGAGTCGCTATGAGGAGGAGGAAGAACAGGGTCGAAGTCTGAGCCGTAAGAGGAAGGCCTCTGCACACAGCTCGGGCCGGGGCTCCACCCGCGGCTCCAGACACAGCTCCGCGCCGCCCAAGAAAAAGAGGAAGTAACACCCGAACTGTGGCTCTGGGCTCCACCCTTCCTCCAGCCAACTCCAGAAGATTTTACATGACACAGAGCTGGGTTTTTTCCTTTTGTTTTCTTTGACGTTTTGCCATTTGTGTTTATGGGTTTAGGGGGCCATGTGTGTGGACCAATCTACTCGGGGAATTCCAGGACCACCGGGACACGTGCCAATGGCCCCATGCAGATGGCACGGGAGGAGCTGTTCTTGAAGGAAGGTGGAGGCTCCCACTGTTAATAAATACCGTTCATTCCTCTTCCTGTTACCTTCTGCCAGGACATGGATGGCTTCTGACATCTTTGGTGTCTCACAGCTGTATTTCCACGACAGTGGTACAAGGTGACCCTTAATCATTGTACCATGGTTCTTGATCAGCAGATGCAGTCCTCTGTCTTACCCTACTGCTGTGACCTTCCTCCACGTCTCCTTACGTTCCATCTTTGCAGTACTCAAGAGAAGGTCCTTAGAATTTGCTAACGATTATGTAAATCATACAGCTTGAGCTAGTGAGGCACATTGCGTGGGTGCATTCACCTGAGTTTTCCTGGTTTATTGCCTTGTGCAGATTCTTAGGTATTTCTGCCACCTTGGAAGACATGAAGCAGTGACACTCCCTGCCTCAGCTTTTTCTTCTTAAAAATTCACATATAATGTAATGATAGAAGGCAGAATTACCACTGTTTCTCTTTTCTGGTGTAGCAAAGGAAAAATGGTTGTGTGCCCCTGATACACTGCTTCAAGTGAAATCTAGAAGGAGGCTCGGGAGTCAAGGTTTAGATCTGGAAGGGGCAGGTCATGCCACAGGCCTCGCACTGCCTGAGGAGGAACGAGAGAGAAGAGGGGGAGGCCATGTCCACGGCACGGCCTCTCGCACTGCTGCTCCTGGTTTTTACCTGCCCTGCCATTGTCCTGTATTTATCGGTTTCTGTTGAACGGCTTTTTAGGTGCAGGGAGTTTTTCTTGCCCTCCTCCCTCCTTGTTCTCTGCACCCACCTGCCCCACTGCACTTCCTTCCATGTTCCATGACTTCGGGGGGGGGCTCTCAGATTTTATGTTTGTTCGTTTTTTTCTCCTTAGCAGTAGGACTTGATATTTTCAATTTTGGAAAAACTAAAAGACAAATAAACTGTGGGGTTTTTGTTAGCTTTGTTTTTGTAAATTTGCCTTTTGTGACCATTTCTTTGTAGTCTGTGAGAGGAACCCTGCTTCTTACCTGGTAAACCACTGAGGTGTTCAAAGAAAATGCCATTGTCCAACTAGTGTCACAGAAATGAACTTTGATCATTGTAGACTTCCATCATTAGGTAGAGATCTAGATATCCCAGCACAAATACTTAGGGTACAGCAAGTTACTTCGTAAGAGACATTTTACTTCGGTTCCCTCAGACTTTGGAGTGGAAGGGCGTTTGTTGATCCTCACGACCGGAGGTCCTCGGTCATCTCCTGGTAAATACTGTGGAGGGCCGCGGCGGCCTGCAGGGACACTTTGAGCCTTCCTATTACCACCGCCTGGTCTTCAGGGCTGACAACTGTCAAGGAGGAAAGAAAGGGTCAGGCAGTGGCAGCATTCAGTTACACACCAAGGCCTCTGGTTCTGCCGCCTCAGGACGCTGAGGTAAGGGGCTTGGACACTGGGTGCACTGTCGTAACCCAGCCCTCTGGAAAACCAAGGCAGGAGGACTGAGTGTGAGCCTGGCCTGAATAGTAAGACCTGTCTCAAATTTTTGGAAAAAGGGAGAGGGACCTGGGGATGTAGCTCAACCTCCAGAGTGCTGGGATTACAGATTACGCCTCCTGATCTGGCAACAATTGACTACTTTGAGGCTTAATCCAGAAATGCCACACACAGCTGTGGGGAAAATAGTCCCGTTTGCATTTATCATCTTCTCGGTGATGAGTATATTTTAAAGGTAAGACAGTTATCAGCAGGATGTTTTTCCTTAGAAATAAATGGAACTAGCTGGGAGAGGTGGCACAGGCTTGTAATCCCAGCATTGGGGGTGGGGGCTGAGGAAGGAGGATCGTCGTGAGTTTGAGCCCAGCCTGGGCTATAAAGTGAGCTCAAGGCTGGCCTGAACTGCACAGCGAGACCCTGCCTCAAAAAGACAGAACCAGAGCTGGGAAGCACAGAATGTCATTGCTCACTCTGTAGCTCCTGCTCTACGGCGTCTCTGCCAGACTCCAGGATCTGCCACAGTTCCAGATAGGCGTAGCCCACGTCTTCGCACTCTCGCGCTTTGTCTGTGGGGTCGCTCACGACCGTAAACTTGAAGCTAAAAACAAGAGCCATTTAATGTGACGCTGCCAAGCCGTTTTACTTTTAAAAATTACAGTAATTATAAATGTCTTCCCTAAATCCCCTTCCCCTTCCCTCCACTTTATAAATGGGTAACAAAAGCGTGAGAAATTAGTACAACTTTAAGTAGCAACAAGCCACAACAAAAGGGAACAAAGAGTCAAAGAGTAATGCGGTTAACTGCATCAAAACTGTCAAGATAAGCCAGGCATCCTGACATCTATAATCCCAGCACTCAGGAAGCTGAGGCAGAAGGATGACCTGAGTTTAAGGCCAGCCAGAGTCACCTAGAGAAACTGTCTTCAAAAAGCAAACAGCTGGACTTGGTGGTACATGTCTGTAACAGCAGCACTTGGGAGGCTGAGGCAGGAGGATCATTGCAAGTTCGAGGCCAGTCTGGGCTACAAGTGAGCTCAAGGCCAGCCTGAACCGCATAGTGAAACCCTGTCTCAAAATGATTGAAAATGAAATATATATATATATATATATATATATATATATATATATATATATATTCTAAAGTAAACACACGGTGCATGGTGGTGCATGTCTGTAACCCCAGCACCCCAGAGGCCAAGGCAGGAGGAATTAAATGCCAGCTGGGGGCTACATAGTTCATAGCAACCTAAACTATTTAGCAAGTCACTGACTCAAGACAAAAACAACAAACACCATCCCACCCCTGTGGGGGCCTTACAAAATTGAGTAGAGCATTAGGGTATGGCCATGTGGTACCTGCCTTCCAGGCATGAGGGAGGCCCTAGGTTCAATCCACAGTACCACATAAACAGTAGGAAAAACATTTTTTAAACGGGAATAGTTAGCCACTGTAAGGGATCAAAGGGAGATGGTGACCTAGTAATGCTAAAAAAAACTTAAAAACTAAGCTAAAAACTATTGGCACAGAAGGCAAATGGCCCAGTCACTTTCCACCTCCACATTGCCTGTAATTGCCTGTAACCCCGAAGCTATGGGAGCCACCGGGGCCCTGAGGTCAGAATTGGTATTTCAGCTGGCTCCTCAGCCCTTTCTGTGACGGACAGAGGTAACAGCAGAATAAATAAAGCACTAGCCCAGTAGAAAAAGAGATGAGAACAGCAGCTTAGCTGAGGATATAGCTCAGCGGTACAGCGCCTGCTATTCAGCGCAAGCGTGAAGTCCTGAGTTTGGTTCCCGGTACTGGGAAAAAAATCTGGCTCTGGGTCACTTCTAAACCACATACAAAGAGGAAGTGTCCCAGATTTGAAAAACAACAACAAAACCATACACACACAAATTTTAACCAAACCATTTTTTACTGTAAGTTCCACACATTAATTACATCAAAACTAAGATGAGGGGCCGGGGATACAGCTCTGGCACAAGCACCCGCCTGGCAAGTGCAGAGTCCTGAGTTTGATCCCTGGTACCAAAAAAAAAAAAAAAAAAACTGTAAAAGGAGGCATTCTCATTAGAGGAATAATAAGGCTAACTGCCTTTCCTAAAACTTTAAACAAGAGCTAAAATTTACTTTCTTACAGCATCAAATTACTCCTATAAAGAAAAAAATCTTCAGAATGTATTTATTTTTGGTTCCGGGAATCAAACTCAGGACCTCGCTCTTGTCAGGCAGGTACTATGCCACTGAGCTACATACCTGACCCAAAAAAATCTTTAAAATCTAAATGCAAATTGAAATTATAAAGGCACAGTATTGGGTAAGCTCGCCATGCTTCACTTTACATTTTGAGGCAGGGTTTCGCTAAGTGTGAGAAGCAAACCAAGTTCTCAGAAAATCAGCAGTCTGCCCATTTCATGGAGGGCACTGTCACAATTCGAGTACCAGAGTTACCCACTGGGGCAGGGGCTGTGGTTCAGTGTAGAGCCCTGGGCACTGGCCTAGCACGGGTGAGGCCCTGGATTCCCTCCCCAGCAGCAGGGAAAAGTGAAATGCCCATCAGGGCCTGGCACCAGTGAGACAGGAGCCAAAAGTATAAACCCAAGGGTGTGGTGGCTCACACCTGAAATCCAGCACTTGGGAGGCTTGTTGGGAGTTTGAGGCCAGCCTGAACTGCATAGCCAGACCCTGTCTCAAAACATTTAAAAAGTATATATTAAAGAACTATTTGAGTATCACAAGCATTGAAGAGCATCCCCTGGAATGAGCTTTTTTTTTTTGTCTTTTTTGGAGAGGGTTTCACTCTGGAGTTCAGGCTGGCCTTGAACTCACAGGTCCAGAGTGCTGGGATTATTATAGGCATGTGCCATCCTGCTCGGCCCTTGTCTGTTTTGATTTTGAGACAAGTTCTCCCTGTGTAGCTTAGGTTGCCCTCAAACTTGCAGTGAGCCTTCTGCCTCAGCCTCCTAAATGATAGAATCGCAGGCGTGCACCAGCACATCGCTCTCCAACTTTGGAATTCCTGTCTGAATTTCCCCTCTCTCCAAGTGGAAAGCAGATGCGTACTGTCCTAGCCCTGGATCTTGCGCCTGCAGCATGGCGAACAGGAACTGCCTTCGGCCTTGTTGCTCCAGAGGGTCCAGGTCAATCACTAGGAGAAAAACGTGAAGAATCACACAGAGTTGCTGATCAGGCACACTTCCATGTAATGCAGGTACCTAAGGTAAAGGGCCTCTAGGTCTGTGCGCTGGCTCCCTGTTTTTGTAAATAAAGTTTTACCTCTGCCCATCCGTGTATATATTGTCTGGGGCTGCTTTATTTTCTTTTAATACTGTAGATGAAAGCTAGGATCTGGTACGTGCTAATCATACGCTGTCCTTCAGAACCAAACCCAGCCTGGGGCTGCTTTGGAACTACAGCGGCAGAGTGGTATAGCTGTGCAGGAGACTGCCCACAAGCCCAGGTGTTTACTTTTTGGTGCACACCTGTAATCTCAGCACGCTCAGGGAGGGAGGCTGAGGCAGGAGGATCGCTGAGAGTTCAAGGCCAGTCTAAACAACATAAAGAGACCCTGTCTCGAAAGAACAAAAAGAAAAGTTGGCCATAAAAGAAGCTGTATAACCAGATTGAAAGCTGTTCTCCCATATGCCAAAATAAATGTGCTGTTACCACTCCACAGCTGATAGAACTTTGTAGTTTTGTTTTCTCACTATTCAGTTTGAACCCAGGGCCTTTCCACTGAGCTACATCCCCAGCCCTTATTTTCACTTTTTAAATTTTGAGACAGGGTCTTGCTAAGTCGTTAAATTGCCCAGACTGAGTTTTAACTTGTGACCCTCCTGCCTCAGCCTCCCGGAGTGCAGGGATTACAGATGTGCACAGCCACACCCGGCTCTAGGAAACTGGCTTTTTTAGGAGCAGCTGAAGATTTGGGTTTTGTGCTAGGTTCAAATCAGGGCACCTACCTCAGCACCGATTTCTCCTTCTACGTGTGTCTAAGGGAAAGCTGAAGCCCTCAGTAAATTCGCCTGCACTTCCCAGCCTCTCTGTTAGCTCCCTGTGGCCATGGCATTACGAGCTGGCCATGGTGCCGCACAAGACTCAGTCAGGCTGCCCAAAGGCTCAGCACTTCCTTCTCACCGCAGCCACCAAGGACCCGGGTGACTGGACGATGGCCCCAGGGTGAGGCTGAGGAGACAGCGCAGGAGCTCAGCGCTCTGGGGTATCGCTGGCCTCAGCCTGACTGTCCCTTTTGGAACTGGTCTTGCTGAAGTGAGAAACCAGCTTCTCTCCCATACAGTACAAGGGCAGGATACACCAACAAATTTTCTTTTAAACATTTGTTTATTTGTGCTCGCTTCGGCAGCACATATACTAAACATTTGTTTATTTAGGTGGTACTGGGGATTGAACTCAGGACCTTGTGTTTGCCAGGCAGGCGCTTATTCCACTGAACTATATCCCCAGCCACTGAGCTATATTATATCCCCAGCCCAAAATTTTTAAACATTATTTTATGTATTATGTTTTGTGGTACTGGGGACTGAGCTACATTCTCAGCTCTCTTTTTATATTTTTATTTTGAGACAGTCTCATTAAGGTGCTCTGGCTGGGCTAAAACATGCCATTCTCCTGCCTCAGCCTCCCAGGATGCTGGAATTACAGGCATGCGCCTTCCACCGAAAACTTTTAAAAAGGGATAGAAAATAAGAAGCAGCTCTGAGCCAGGTGTGGTGGCTCACGCCTGTAACCCCAGCACTCGGGAGGCTGAGGCAGGAGGATCGTTGTGAGTTCAAGACCAGCCTGGGCTGTAAAGTGAGCTCACGGCAGCCTTAACTGCATAGCGAGACCCTGTCTCACAAAGACCAAAAAAAAGAAGCTCTGAGCAACTAAAATAAACTTCAGTTGATGACTGGAAGACAAAGTAGAGGTACTCCATAGAAATTAAAAAATAAACACATACACACAAAAAAATCTCTCAAAAAGAAAGAAAACACAGGCAAAGATCAATTTGTATGATCCAACATTTGACTAAGACAATGCGAAAGTGTCGAGAGTGGAGTTATTAAATGACATGGAATTTCCCAGAATTTAGGCAGGCATACTGGGGCACAAATGTAAACCCGGCTCGTAGGAGGATGAGACAAGAGGGTCACCATGAGTTCAGAGGCAGCCTGGGCTACAGTAGTGAGTCCAAGGCCAGTCTGAAATTGTACAAAACAGGACCCTGTCTCAAAAAGAAAAAAAAGCCAGGTCTGGTGGTGCACATGTGTGATCCCAGGACCTGGGAGCCTGAGGTAAGAGGATCACTGCAAATTCAAGGCCAGCCTGGGCTGCAGAGCAAGTTCAACGTTCAAGGCCAGCTGAGCTACACAACTATACCCTGTCTCATAAAAACAAAAACAAAATATTTCACAAGTAAAAGCCATGAGCTTTCAGAGTTGCTGGCCCACTGAATGGCCAGGAAAAAAAAAAGATTCAAGTATGTAAATTATTCTGAAATTTGAGAACACTAGAGGTAAACAGCATTGAAGTCCATCAGAGAGGGAGAGGATAGTTTTCATAAAAAGTTTAGACTTTCTGCCTGGAACTAGAACATAGAACAAACTACTTCACCTTTTTTTTTGGTTGGATTGTTTTGTTTTTTGTGAGGCAGGATCTTGCTAGTTGCCCTCTCTGAGGCTTGAACTCTGGACCTTCAGATTATGAGACTGGTGCTTCCTACTACACTAATAGAGCAAATGAAATCTGTAAGTGAAAATCTTTTAACATAAATTTCTTTATTGGTCCACTTAACTGAATATGAGGGTGAAAAAAGGATTAGATGTATGAGCCTCTCAAAATATTTACTTCCATTGTTGACTTCCTTAAAAGCTACTCTAGCAGGACATAGTGGCACACGTCTGTATTCCCAGCATTCCATAGGCTGAGGCAGGAGGGTCTCGGTGAGTTGGCAGCCAGACCAGGCTACGGTGGGACCCTGTCTCAAAAAACAAAAATAAAAACAAATACAAAAGCTACTTCAACATGTGATCCTTTGAAATGGATCTTTTGCATATGGGAAGGGAATCAAGAAAGGTGGAGAGGGAAGGGGGTGGACAGGGAAGGGGGTATGTCCTGTCCCCGCCCCCCCCTTTGTGCTCTGTGTAGTTGCCATGTGCACTGCAAACACGGACAAGAAAAAATTTAAAACTTCAATATACACAAGTAACTATTTGCAAAAAGAAAGAAGGAAAGACAGAAAGAACAAATCTGCTGGGTGTGGTGGCAACTGCCTACGACCTCTCACTGAGAGAATGAGATAGGAAGACCAGCCTGAGAAACTTAGTGGTGTAACGAGATTTTTGTCTACAAATAAAAATGAAAAGGTTTTTCAAAAGATCTGGGGATGTAGCTCAGTGTAAAAGTCACCTGAACTCAATACCTAGCACCGAAAAGAAAAAAGAGAGGGCTAGGGAGAGAGAGCGAGGGAGGGAAGGAAGAAGGGAGAAACCAGAGAGGGAAAGAAAGCTGGGTGTGGAGGCGCACACCTGCAATCCCAGCGTTCAGGAGGCTGAGGCAGGAGGATCGCTGTAAATTCAAGGACTGCCTGGGCTATGTAGTGAATTAAAGGCCAGCCTGAACTATGTAGTGAGACTCTGTCTCAATAAATAAAATTTTAAAAAAATTAAAAGTAAATAAGTAAAGCAAACGTATATATTATTTTGTGGGTAATAAGGTAAAATACCTGGCGTAGTAGACAAGGCCCTAGGCGCACTCTCCCGATACTACAGTTTTCAAAACAGAGAAAGCGTTGGGTTCAGCTCATCGGAAACCCAGGTTTCAGCACGCGTCGGGCAGCTCTGTCCGCCAACCACACGGTGCCTCACCTTTGCTGAAGTGGAAGTGGATTTCTTCTCCTGCCCGCGGTTTCCTCAGGGACACTGGAGTCTCTGTCTCCGACAAGGGCAGGTCGTGGAATCTATACTCCACGTACACCTGCTGCACGCTATCATCCGCCAGGACCGCAGCCTCTGCGCAGAAGGCCAGCGACACGACTTCAATGCGCATTTTCTCCGAGTCCTGCGGGAAATATTTATCGCCTAAAGGTGAGCGAGGCCTGGAGCACTTGTGGTCAGCATGAGCTCACTGCGCTAAGGCCCAGCCAAGACTGCGCCCACGCCCCGCTCGGAGGTGGACGGGCGGCCTCGAGGCCCCGCGGCTCCTCCATGCGAGGTGTGCAGGTGTGCGGCGAGCGCCCGGCCTCGGTCTCCAGCGGGTCACTTCGCAGACTCGACTCTCCCGGCAACTCTGCAGAGAAGGTGTGGAGTTTGAAGAGGGCTTTCCCCAGGCCAGCCTTTTCCTGAGCGCGGGGCATGGGTCTTCGGGTCAGGGACCCTGGAGATCTGCACCACAGAGCTGTCCGCGGCCCGAGGCGGCCCCCCGCCCCGCCCTCCTTGCCCTCTTCTGCCTCCTCCGCCCCGCCCCCGCCCTCCTCCTTTCTGAGGCAGCGTCTCCCCGTATAGCCCAGCCACGTCCCACCCGCGTGCAGGCACGCGCCACACCTGCTTCTATCTTCTCCCTCGGATTGTCCCTCTGCCCGCACCAGCATGAGGGACATCAATAGGAGGGCTGACGGATCTTGTTCCCAAATGTAGACAGAGGCCAGCGAGAGTCTGTGCTGCCACGCTGGGGCAGCAAGTGAGTGTCCACCCTGGTGTGCTGGTGGCCCCAGGTCCCTCCCGTCTGAGAGTGCCCTCCTGCCTGCATCTGTCCGCTAGGTCCCCGGCATGGCACCTCACTTCTCTGAACACCTGTGGCCACCGTGTTCTTTTTTTTCTTTTTTTTTTTTTTTTTTTGGTCTTTTTGAGACAGGAGCTCACTTTGTAGCTCAGACTAGTCTCAAACTCACAAGGATCCTCCTGCCTCAGCCTCCCAAGTGCTGGGATTACAGGTGTGCACCACCACATCTGCCAATTTTAAAATGAATGAATCATGTGCAAACATCAAGGGAACCGAGAGATGGCAGGAGGAGGAGGAAGGGGGGAAAGTGGAAAGCAAGACGTGTTACTTGTGTGTCTTCTCTCTCCACCATGAATGCAGCCGTCATGTATGCAAACACATGCTAACAAGAATATTTTCTTCTTTTAGAGAGAAAAAAGCTAAAGCAAAATTTCAAAACAAGATAATAGGAGAGCAACAATGGTTAAAGCATTGTGTATTGTTATCTTCAAATTAGTTACTGAGAGTACAAGATATAGGCATTTAACTGTCCCAACTATAACAAAAATATTTTAAAATTAAGAATAGAATAAAATGGACAGGACAGGACAGGATGGAGCGGAATAATACAACAGAACAGCAGGAGGACAAAGGGCTCTGAGGAAGACTTGCACGTCCCTCTCAGCGTCACACCTGTCATCGTCTAGGGGACCCCTTACCTTTGGCACAGCCGTCTTTCCTTTGCCATTGCTGCCTGGCCCCAGCCCTGCCCCTCCCGCCCTCCTCCCCGCACCAGCCACTCCGTGCTCACCACAGCAGCCTCCTGCTCTGCTGGCCCTCAGCAGCTGGCTGCCTGAGTCAGGCTTTGGCCTCGACCGGTCCCTGTGCCCTCCTGAGCAAGCTTACCCCCAGCAGCTTCCAGCCAGCGCTGCTCTGGTGCCCCCAAGACTCTGTCTCCCTCAGACACCTCTGAGCGCCAGACCTCCATCCTCCAGGTCCACTGAGGCGCCCCCATCAATCTGTCACCAGCACTCCACTGCCCGGCTTGTCACTGACATCACCACCCACCCAGGCCAGCGCGCTGTGAACCGCTGTGGGCGCGGACTCCTCCCCTCCCCTGCCTCGGTCCGGCTCTGCCCCTGCCCACTGAGACTCACCCCCGCCCAGTCACCCAGCGCACAGGCAGCTCCTGAGCGCCTGCCCAGCCAGTGGAAGCCAGGAGCGGTTCCCATCACTGGGGACAGAGCAGGAAACTGTCAAAGCCCGCGTCCCTCTTGGGGCTTTTATCCTAGAGCCAGGGAAGATGGGCTAAAACCTGAGCGAAGGAGAAACAGTGAAGCGAGGGCTGGGGGTGTAGCTCAGCGCTCACCCGGCAGCAGGAGCTCCTGGCTCAGACGCCAGCGCCACGGACAGACAAATGTCAAGTACACACCGGCGGTAACATGCTGCGGAGGGCGCGTCCGAGTGTGACGGAACGGGAGACGCTTCCCACAGGGCCGAGCGAAGGCCTCTGGGATGCACGCGCCGCCGCAGGAGCACAGACGCTCCGGGAGCCGGAGAGGGTGCAGCAGAGTGGGCAGGAAGGGCCAGGCGCCCAGCGGAGGCCCTGCCTGCGGTCGCGGCAAGGCCTGGAGCCGCGGCGCCGGGGTCCGGGGAGCCGCAGAGACCAAGTGGAGGTGCGCCCAGGCCGGGTCATGCGGGACACAGCTGGGAGACTGGCGGGGGCTCCGCGGGGACGCGACAGTGTCCCACTGAGGTCTTCAAACGGCCGCTCAGATGGTGCAGGGGAAGCCGGTCGCTAACGCTGTCGTCCCGCCAAGGGCGGGCGGGCTGGAGCTTGGGCAGAGGGGGCCGTGTTGGCAGCGAGCGCGGACCTACACTGACTGGCACCTGGAGGTAGATTTAATACAGACAGGACAGCGGGCTACGGGCCGCTGCCTCCGCCCGCCCGAACCTGGGCGACACCCCAGCCCCTCAGGACCAGCCCCCAGCCTTTGTCCAGGGGCAGAGATGAGAAACAGAGAGCCCGCACCTGCCCTCGAGAATTCTGAAACCCCAGGCCAGGAGGGAGGGGAGCTGCATTCTCCCGCCTGATCTGGTCGTCACCGGGAGCTCAGTGAAAGTTCGTGAACATGAACGAACCTGGATCCGCGATTATACCGGAGTGAGCTGAGGGAAAGGACATGCGCAGTGCACACAACGGGCGCGCCTCAGCACCTGTCAGTCACATCGTCAGTCACACACCGCAAGCCCCAGTGCCAGGTGCCCTAGACTGGTGGCGACATTCTTTGGGGCGGCTCACCATGCGGCCCAGGCTGCCTTGAACTCAAGGCAGTTCTCCTGCCTCAGCTCCTGAGTGCCGAGGTTACAGGGGGTACCAACACGCCCGGTCACCTGGAGCGACATTGTAAATCCACAAATGCAAGGCCTCAAGCACTCCCGCTTTTTCCTTTCTGCCAGCACGAGCCCGCTTCCTCTGAGCGCACCATCGCCCAACCGAGCCTTGCCGCTTTCCCCGTACCATCAAGTGCCATGTCTAGTTCTTTGCTGTGCACAAGAACCTAGGAGACTGTCCAGGACCCCATCACCCACATTAATGGATTCAGCAGAAAGCAGAAGCTAATTCTCTACCTTTTCTTTCTCTTTTTTTGGGATTGGGGATTGAACCTAGGGGCTTCCCAGGGAGCTACTCCCCACCCCTTTTTAATTTTTTTTTATTTTGAGACAGGGTCTTACTGTACTGCTAGGCACGGTGAGGTGTGGTGGTGCACACCTATAATCTCAGCACTGGGGAGGCTGAGGCAAGAAGATTGCTGTGAGTTAGAGGCCAGCCTGGGCTACATAGTGAGTTCAAGGTCAGCTTGAACTGCATAGCAAGACCCTGTCTCAAAGAAAAAGTTGCTCAAGCTGGGCTCAAACTTTCAGGGCTCCTCTCTTAGCCTCCCAAAGTGCTGAGATTACAGAATGTACCCGCATGCCCAGCATAAGCGTGCTCAAACTCTCCAGCCTTTGTGTGCCCTGTCTGTCACTTTAGGTCGTCTCTGTCTGGGCCCACCACTCCTTGCCGAGCAGGTTAGGGCCCCTGTGACAAGGCCGGCTTTTTGCTCCACAGCCCGACTGGGACCTGCTGCACCCGTCGGTCTGTCCACTCTGAGGTGGCTCCACCCTCTTCCCGCTCTCTCTGCACATCTGGGGCTGGCTCCTGCACACTTCATCTCCCAGGCTTCTGGACCAAAAGGTTAGGCTGATGAGTGCCAACCTGGAGGGCAGGAGCGAGGGTAAAGTTGGGAGACTTCTCCCCGCCTCAGGCAATGGCCGAATCTTGCTGCATGCCTCTAACTGCATTGGTAACCCCTGACAGTCCCCATGCCTAGGGCACAGGACTCCCCTGGCTCAGTACCCCAGACGCGTTTGGCTTTCTGTCTTTACACCTTGGAGGCTGCCCTCACACACAGTTCTCTCTGTTGAAAGACCTGGGTGGGCTGTTGTCCTGGCTGCATCCCACTGACTACATGCTTCACTGCCTATGAAGCAAATACAATTGATCTATTTGCAACTTAGCCAGCTTACCCGGGGCTCCAGGGGGCCAATGCCTGTGGGCATTGCATGAGCTTCTCCTTCTGCTCATCTCTTCCTGCTCAACTCAGTGGCTCCTAGTTACCTTTCAGGTATCTGCTGCAGGGTCAACCCCATCTCAGAGAGGTTCCGCACCCCGTCCCCAAGCCTGGGGAAGCACGCTACCTCCCACTGTGCTGGGACAGACCGCACCCCGGCAACTGGCCTGCTGTAACTGAGTGTCCTGTTTCCTGGTCACGGAGAGATAAACTCTGGATTCCTTAAATCTCTAAGCGGCAGGACTGTGTCTCATTAGAATCTGGACTCACAGATCCCGGGTGTGGCACCAGGTCTGACACACAGGACGAACCCAGCGCACAGGTGTTACGTGCTCCCTGGAGGGTGCTGGCCTGGCATGCTCACAGCCGTGTGAGCCCTAGCGAGGCAAACATAAATGGCGCCTGACGGGCCTCTCCTCCCGAACCTCATGGTCCCCGTGCAGAGGAGCAGTGAAACTTGTGTGACCAAAAGGAGCTTCAGTTGTTTCTTGATTCCCCACACCTCAGATAAACCAGACACTTTCCTACCAGAGTCCACTTCCCACCCCGTAGACAGGCAGCCCTCCCACATCACAGTGTCCCGTTCAGATCTCTGGACAGACAGCTGCCCCCGGACGGCTGCCCTTCCCGCCTCCCCGAAGTAACCCTGCCGGCCTGCCCAGTGTACCACCTAGTCTTCCCCTCACAGCAGTTTACTCTCAGCCATCTCCCTGTCTGCTGACTGATTCAATCTGTTTTCCCTGAGTGGAGTATAAGATTCCGTAAGGGAAAGACCAAGCCCAGCTGTGTCCACAGAGCCTGGCAGACAGGGACAGTTGTACCCTGACTGCACCCTGAAGGAGGTCTGGCTTACTGGGCCACTGGAAAGGTTACATGAGCTCTTGGCACACACACCAAGCTCAGACAACACTGGCCATTAGCATTCTGCCTAAATTCAAGGAAAGAACTAGAAGAAGCTAAATATATTGATATGAATAAGCCCCCAAACATTACTTTTAAAAATGCACATTTCAGGCCGAGTGTGACAGCACACACCTATAGTCCCACCACTCTGGAGGCTGAGGCAGGAGGGTTGCCTCAAGTTCCAGGCCAGCCTGGGCTATAAAGTAAGCTCAAGGCCAGTCTGACTTATAAAGCAAGAGCTTGTCTCAAAAACCAAAAAATAAATTTATAGTAATTATTAATTAATTAATTTTTAAAAGATCAAGCACTGTGGTTCTCCATGGCCATTCATCCATTGCTTATGTGGGGTTGAAGGTACTATTTAAAAATGGATGTGTGGGAGGCTGAGGCAGGAGGATCGCCTTGAGGTGGAGGCTACCCTGGCGACCTAGTGAGCTCAAGGCCAGCCTGAACTACAGGGGGACACCTTGTCTCAAAAAATGAAAAGTTTTTTCTAAAGGGAAATCTTATGTATGTAGGAGCCTTTAATTTAGGAGGAAGCTTTTATCATAAACTGGCTGATGTGTAGTGGTTAAAATATTTGCTGATCAGCTGGCTGCTTTTGAGATTGAACGTGAGACACGGCGCAGTTAGAGACCTTGGTGGGAGCCCAGGTTCTCGCTGGCTCTGCTGTCCTCCACATGCTCTCTGTCGGCTTCCCCTGAGTGACAGCTAAGGTGTAGTCCAGTTCTGTTCCTGGCTGTCATTTTGTGTCTCTGAGGCAGGGTCTTGCTGTGCAGCCCAGGCTGATCTCGAATTCTCAGTCTCTCGAGTGCTGGGGCTACAGTGTGTGCCTGCTCGCAGCTCGGAGGTGCCCCAACCCTGAGGCTCTCATCTGTTTTGTTGGTGTTTCTCAAAAATGAACAATGTGATGTCATAGAAAGTTACGTTAAATGTTCAGAAGGCAAAACTGCGTGGCTATTTGCCATGTTAAGTCTCTAACTCCACCGGCTTTGAGTTGTTTCTCCCCACTCCAGGACCCCAAATTCCTCAGCACAAGTGCTGACTTCCAAAGTAATCACATAGGCAGAGTCTGACTATGCAGCCCAGGCTGGCCTTGAACTAACTCCTAGCCATCCTGCCTCAGCCTCCCAAGTGCTGGGGTTACAGGAATGTAGCACCACAGCCAGCTTTGCAGCAGATCAGATTTGATTTCAGCAGACGAGAGCAGCAGACTTCCACTCACGTGTCAGTAATTGGAACACTTGCATTTCCCAGGAAGTTCGTTAAAACTAAGCACACTCATGATTTATATATTTTTTTCTTTTTTGTGGTGCTGGGGATTAAACTGAAGGGTGCTCTATGGCTAAGCCACCTATGTGTCTCTGTATCCATCCATCATCTATTTATTTTTCGAACAAGGTCTTGCTAGGTTGCCTCAGATGGCCTCAACTTGCAATCCGCCTGCCTCATCCCCCTGAGGTGCTGAAATTGTAGGTGTGCACCACTGCAGCAGTTATTACAGTCCTGTCTCAGCGCAGTGATTCTCCTGTGTACTCACCGCCGCGGGGTGCTTCCGAGACACGGCTGCCACGACAACCTCATCACTGTCGGTGGTCTGTGCTTCACTGGCTTCAGAAGCTTGTTCAGAGGATTCGTGATCTGCTAGAGAAGAGCTGCAGTCACAGAACTGCTCCACAGCACTCTGCAGAGCACAGAGAAAGCGCCTGTGCTCAGATCTCCCACCCACGTCTGCTCGCTAGACTTTCACTTACTCACTGTGAGCTAAGCCACCTCGCACTGCCCCTTTTGTGGTAATGCAGGCTGAACCCAGGGCCTTTGTGGTGTATCCTTAGCCCTTTTAAACTTTTAGTTTTTAGACAGGATCTTGATGAATTACTTGGGCTGGGCTCAAACTTTTGATCCTCCTGCCTCAGCCTCCAAAGTGCTAGGGTCACAGGTGTGCACAAACATACCTGAGTACTCTTCCTCCTCCTTCCCCTCCTCTTCCTCCTTCTTTTTATTTCACTTCATTTCCTTCCTCCATCCCTCCCTTCCTCTCTTTTTCCTTCTTTCTTTTTTCTTCTCTCTGTTTCTCTTTCTTCCTTCCTTCCTTCCTTCCTTCCTTCCTTCCTTCCTTCCTAGGACAGTGCTGGCCTTGAACCTACAACAATCCTCCTGCCTCAGCTTCCTGAGTATTGGGATTACAAGCACGTTTCCCCATCCCTAGTTTCAGCTCTCTTGATACAGTAGTAAAGTATTAAAAGCTGAGGAATTTGGGTAAAGAGCATATGTGATTTTTTTTGTCTTACGTAGCTCTTCTCTAAGTTTGAAATTTTTTAAAAACAAAATTAGAGAAGGAAAAAAACAAAAGGATATATATATACATACATACATATAAGATAGTTATTCTACTAATTTCTCTCAGTTCATTGAAAAGATGTCTGTGCTTAACATTGTTTGAACAATTAAATGCTGATATCTTGTACTCTGAGTAACTAATCTAAAGATAACAAAGCAGGCTGGGGGATATAGCTCAGTGGAATAAGTGCCTGCCTGGCAAGCACAAAGTCCTGGGTTCAATCCCTGGTACCACAAAAACAAACAAACAAAAAATAAAGATAATAATATGCAATTTATTAACCATTGCTACCTGCCTAGCATATTGTTTTGAAGTTTTGTTTCTTTTTCTTTAAAATAATTTTTTTAATTAAAAGAATAAAGTTAGTTTTAAATTTAAAATACCAATTTTCAGATCTCTAATTCTTTTTCATTGTTGTTGCTTGTTTTCTGTTTTTTTTGAGAAGAGTCTCACTATGTAGTTCAGGCTGGCCTTGAGCTCACTCTGTAGCCCAAGCTGTCTTCAAACTTGAGGGCTAGGATTTTCTTTTTTGAGAGAAACTCTCATTGTATAGTTCAGGCTGGCCTCAGACTCGTGGCGATCCTCCTGCTTCAGCTTCCCAAGTGTGTGCCACCACATGCAGCTTTCAAAGCACTAGCTCTTTCCTAAAATTTTAAAATTCAGCTTTTGTCTCCGTGAGACTAGTAAACACAGTTGTGTATTTTGTGTCTCATCACAGCAGGCCGGAGTCCCAGCAGTGGGCAGGGTCACCCTCGCGGTGCTCCAGCACAGCACTCTGGGAAACTGAGGCAGGAGGATCAAAAATTTGAGCCCAGCCCAGGCACTTCAGAGACTCACTGAGACCCTGTTGCAAAATAAAAAAGGGAAAGGGCCAGGGAAGTAGATCGGCGGGAAGACCTTGGGGTCAATCCTCAGCACTGCAAAAATGCAGAAATAAATACGTGTGCACATTGCAAATCAGCCAATCATGATCTTCCTGTTTCTTTGCAACCGTAATTCAGAGGGCCATGGACCAAATTAGCACTTTGCAGATCCTTGGTGGCTAAGCTAACTGGGAAAGAAGCCCCGAAACACACTCTCGTGGACAGTTGCAGGTCTGGTGGGGTAACATTCACGCCTGTCCCCAGTGAGGCCGAGGGGCCTACATACTAATTTTCCAATAAAACTTTGCACTGCAAGATAATGCCAGCAAATAACTGCTTTTTACAAAATAATGAAATGATTAAATGGAGAATTTAGATTTTTAGAAAGACAGTACCATTTAGAAGGTGCGGGGACTCCTCTTGTTTCAGTGGCGAGTGCGATAATGTCATTTCTTCCTCCTCCATCTGAGTCTTAAAACCATCATCTTTTGAGATCTTAAGCCCCGAGAACTTCCAGTCGGTATAGTTTACCTGCTTCACAAGTGCAGCGCCCTGTGAGCAGTGCGAGCTCGGTTTCCCCTGGAGAATACCGAGACAACGACGTGACAAAGGCAGAGGGTGAATGGGGCAGAGCAGCCACAGGCTTCGGGAAACCCTGCACTGTCCTTGGAGCAGCAGGAAGGGCAGCACTCACCAACCAGTAGGCGTGGCCCAGCCAAGGACTCTTTAATTTTTAACATTTAGTACTTGTTTTAAAGTAAATTCTTTGTGTTAGTTCAAAGCATAAATGGTAGAGTATACACCATGCTGAATTAAATTACACTGAAAGGAAGCCGACAGCCCAAGGGTTTAAGAAACTACTTGTGTTTGGATGTGAGGTTGGTCTGGCTGCAAAATCTGCCACCAGCGTAGACTCGCTGATCTGGCTGGCTGCGCCGCATCCCCTGCCTCCCTCCCGCAGTGCGTGTCCTCCCAGAGCTGTGCCCTAGTCTAACAAGCACCTCCACAGAGGAGAGGACTGATTCTGGTCAAGGCTGCATGGGCAACTGCATTCTCCAGCCGGAGCTGCCAAACAAGCTCTCAAAAAGTTGCCTGTGAGTCCCATGTGTTGGCGCATGCCTGTAATCCCAGCACTCAGGAGGCTGAGGCAGGTGTTTTGCCACAAGTTCAAGGCCAGCTCGGGCTACAAAGTGTGTTCAAGGCCAGCCTGAACTACACAGCAGGACCTTGTCTCAAAACAAACAAATAGGCACACAAAAGAAACTTCCCGTGTTGTGGAAACACATGCTGACCACCAACAGCCGGTGACTGCGGCCATGGTGCGGACCTTCCACTCTCCGCTCTCCGGGAGCAGCACACGTGGAGACACCGCAACCCCCACTCCGCGGGCGCCGCGCTCTCACTTGTATCGCGCCTCCACTCAGGATGTCACGACTGAAGTACTCCAGTCTGCTCCTTTCCTGGACACCTGTTCTTTGGCCCTGTTTTCTTCTTGAGTAGCTCACAACCTGGTGGTCCTTTTCCTTCCCGGCTCCCACCTGAGGAGATTTTCTCTTTGCTTGGGACCGGTCAGCTCCCGGGGGAGCCTCAGCGGACGACAGCCGGTTCTAAACAGAAGAGTGGAGAAAGTCTCACCGGGTGACAGTTTAACAAACTCAGCACTTGGGAAAGAGCTTTGTGGACCTGCGCTAGACTCCCTTTCTTACCCGCCACAGAACCGAGGGGTGCGCTCTCTCTCTTTCCCACAGTAAAACCCAAGGTGGCTTTGTTTCATCAGTAACTTCCAGTTTAAATTTGCATTACATATGACATTCACAGAATAAATTTTACTTATTCCAATTTTAATAACTGACCCCTTGGAGCCAGGGATATAGCTCAGCAGCACAGCATCTGCCTGGCAAGCCTGAGGTCCTGAGTTTGATTTCTGGTACCAAAAATAAGTAAATAAAATAACCAATCCTATCAAATCTGCTCCATTGGATTGGCAGAGATCTGCTCTCTGGGGAAGAAAAGCCCTTCTTTCTACAGATGAGATCTGTCTTTGGGGTCGCTTGCCTCAGTGTGAGCTTCCAGTTTCTGGAAGCCCTCCAGAGGCAGGTAGTGGGACTTCCAGTCCAGCTTCAAGTGAATGGATCCGCTGGGTTTCTCGGCAGGGTCTGTGAGGTCCAAATCACCTGAGAGACATTCAGACATCGATTGAGCCTGATCACATGAGACAGACAAGTGAGCATTTATTGGCAGCTTATCTACACCCCTCTGTTTTTCCGAGGCGGGGTCACTGCATGGTTCAGGCTGATCTTGAACTCACTTTGTAGCCCAGGCTGGCCTCAAACTGGCAGTGATCTTCCTGCCTCAGCTCCAAGTGCTGGGATTACAGGCACGTGCCACCACAGCCTGCTTTCCCCATTTTTACATCATAAGATCTTACTAGCAATTAGCACTAGGAAATAACCATGGTGATGGTACACTCAGAAGGAGCACAGAATGGCAGTGCTGTTAGATTATCAGAAGGGGAATACACGTCTCTCCAGCTTAGGAGCTGAAGAAGAAGAGGAGAGGCAAGGAACACGGCTTGCTTGGCATCAGGCATCCAGCCACTGAGCAGGACACATCGCCACTGCTATCATCAAGTGCTGCCCAGGCCAGATTCAAACCGAGAAAGCCACCACAGACACTTGAGTGCCGGCAAAATGGTTTTGCCGACAAAACTTCAGCAAAATGGTTTTTTGCCCCTACTTCTGCTTTGTAACACTAAGGGCAGTTCACACAGCCTGTCCTCTCTGCTAAAGGAGTTTTGAGCAGAACTGTCAAGTTTTTACATTTTTGCTTAGCAATTGTGGCACTGGGACCAGAGAAGCTTCACCACTTCCTGGGGCACCCAGAATCTTGGTAAATATGGTTGATATTGGCTGTAACTATCCATACTTCCTAATGAGAGCATGGGTCTCCCGCGGCTACAGCCAGAGAGTTGACTCCTCGTGGGTGCACTCCACAATGCTGGGCATCAAAATAAGGTAGGATAGTGTGGGGCTCAGGTCCACATCCAAAAATCTTGCCTTTCTCATGTCTGGCATGGGAGTCTTTCTTACTTGGGTATAAAGGCTAACAGAAGTGAGAGAATTACAGGGAAGGTTAAATTCTACCCAGTATCTGGTCACACACTGAGAAACCACGGGCCATAAGTGAAAAAGCAGCCCTGGTAAGCACTACGGTTTGAGAGGCTTTGCAGAGAGGGGCATGGAAGTCAAGTTGCAGGTCAACCCCCTTGGGCGCCTGCTCTGCTGCTGAAAGCAGATGCCGAGTTTCTGTGGAAGGAGCGGAGCTCCAACTCTTCTCGTGGCTGCTCTTGATGATATGCTAAAGTCCTCCAGCAGGCTTCAGGAGAGACTGTTCCAAGCAAGTAATCAAGGCAAAGGAGAACCAGGACAAAGAGACAACACTGGGTAGAGTGTGCAGTTGGAAAACCTTGAACGCCCACCTTTAATAGGCTTATTCTGTGCAAGAGGCAGCAAGGGCACTTGGACTCGGCCAAGGTAAGAGCCAGGCTCTGTGTCTTCATCATCGAAAATGTATATGGACAGGGCCTCCCGCCTCAGGTACTGATCCAGCTCAGAGCTCATTAGCACTGGGAACTGAGCTTGGTCTTTAAAGTAGGGGCTGTCGCTGGCGGGGATGGTGGCAGTGTCGTGGTCAGGGAAGGTGAAGAAGCGGTACACAGCGTACGGGCTGGGCTGAGTTCCCGGCCGGCGACTCCGGAGGCCACGGCACCTGGTGATTTCAATCCGAAGCTCATTCTGGGGGTCCGAGGTGTCAGATTTGGCCTGGAAAAAGGTTGGCCTCATACTGAGGGTGCTCCTGCGGGTGAAGCCCTGCACTCAGATGAGGGAGAGCTACGGCCTCACAAGCTGCTGTCCTGAGCTGGCCACAGAGAAACCCCAGGCCTTTCACTTGCTTGGCCCTGACTCCAGTGGTTGGTGGGGGAGATGCTCGTGTTCAGGCCCCATCCCAGGGAACAACACAGACAAGATGGTTTGCACACAGCAAGGACAGGTCGCAGCTCCAAGGGCAGGATTTTATTTTGGACTCAGCCTTGACCAAGGGAAGAACCTGGGCTAGCTTTCTGTGGCAGCTTTTCTCTTTCATTCACATTCAGCAAGCAGACATTGGGACTGAAGGCCGAGCTGTTCTCAAGGGCTACCTGGCTGCGGCTCCTTGGAGGCGCATGGGCCCGTCCTTCTCTCTCCTCACTCTCCTGGGCCTCCCTGGCTCCATGCACACTGCCTGACAGGTAGGCCTGGGCTTTCTTCTGCTTAATGCACGCCTCTAGGCTGGCTCTGAGGGGCAGGCGCAGCCTCACCCAGTACTCTAGCACCCCGAAGTCTTCTCCACCAGCTCCTGGGTAGCGGAAAGCAAAAGGCACAGAGGATACAGAGATGGTGCGGCACAGGCAGACAGCACAAATGGGAAGCTGTGAGCAGAGCAGCTACAAGCTTTGAGAAACCCTGCACTGGTCCTGGGAGCTGCAGGAAGCAGGCAGCACTTACCAGTAAGCGTGGCCCAGCCACGGGCTTTCTCCACGGTCTCTAGCACCTTGTCAAAGCAAATCCACGCAGCTGCAAGAGTCTGGTGCTCACTGGCCACAGCCTGGTGTAAATCAAGCCTGGCAGAAGCCCCTTGAAGATAGTGCAAGAAAAGGGAAGTGGTTTCCACCACGTACTGGGAGGTGAAGTCATAGAGGGGCTGCGGCCCTGCTGACAGTGGGGTGCAGTGGGTTTCAAAATCATAGAAAGCGTAGGTGCAGAAAGTGGTGGGCTGGGCGTCTCCAGCCTGAGCCAGAGCGGCAGATGTCAGGAAAGCCTGGTGGATGTGCAGTTCAAAAAGATTCTCACTCGGACGCAACAGAGAAACGTCCACTCCGTTCTCATCTCCATGGACTGGCATCATTTCCAGACACAATGACGGTGGTTGGGTGCCATAAACAACATCTTTGAGCTGCTCTGGAGGTGAAAGAGACTGCCTATGCATTAAAGAGTAGGAAGTGCTTCCTTAGGTTGGAGGAGGACAGGCTGAGGAGGGAAGGTGGGAGTCCGAGCTGAGATTATGTGATTCAAAAAGAAAAGTGACAGAATGACAACCAGGAGATTTGAATTCAGGTGGCCAAAGAATCCAATGCCTGCTTGAGACAGGAAGTACCAAGGGTGACTGTCAAACAGACACTGCACCCAGAAAACATTTCATCCCACAGATGACACTGGGCTGGCTTCCGGCAAAGTTCTACTGAAAGGGAAAAAAAACTGTACAAGGAAAAAAATTTTTTTGAATTTTGTCCTCTTTGATGCTGCCCAGATCTGTAACTGCTCCGTGGCTCCGTAATTGCTCTCTTGACCTCTCACCACAAGAGCATAACCACATGTGCAGGACACCTGATTGTAACCGATGTCGTTCATCTAGCCTGGTAACCGCAGATCTCACCCTGCTAGCTAATCAGAACTGCGGGGCTGTTCTGTCCCGCCGTTGTAACCCCTGCTTATGCCTCATAAAAAATGCTGGCTCACAGACCCTGGTGGCCTGGCTTTTGCTGGAAGTTATTCCAGCCAGGACCACTGGTGTAAAATAGAGCTGTTTGCTGCCTCCTCACTTCCTAGGCATCGCTCCTTTCCCAGTTCTGAGCAACACTCTCGGTAGTCAGTGTTTCATAAGAGAAGCGCAGGGAACAGAAAGCGTGAACAGCCCTGAGCATGTGGTATGCTGGCTGTGGAGAGAACAGTGTCTGCTAAATGATACTGGGCTCCTCCCATACAACTGGTTCATCATATGAGGAAAAAATAATCCACTTCAAGCAAGAGGGCAGTGCAGTAAAAGGTGAGAGACAAGATTTATGGGAGGAGGTTGAAAACACGCCAGTGGGATGAGAGGATACAGTAAAAGTACCAGTCTGGGGTTTACTTTTGTGTATACCCAATCAGAAACTCTTTTTGTTGTTATTTCCTTTTGTTTTGTTTGTCTTTTTGAGACAGGGTCTCGCTATGCAGTTCAGGCTGGTCTTGAACTCTCTTTGTATCCGAGGCTGGCCTCCAACTTGAAATGATCTTCCTGCCTCACCCTCCCAAGTGCTGGGATCACAGGCGTGCACCACCAAGCCCAGCAAACTTCTTGGGGGGATAGCAGGAATTGAATTTAGGACCTCACACTTGCCAGACAGGTGTTGCACCACTGAGCTAAATCCCTGGTGTTTTTTGTTTTTCAAGACAGGATATTGGAAAAAAAAGACAGGACCTTGATATGCAGTTTAGGCTGTCCTTGAACTCACTATGTAGCCCAGGCTGGCTCAAACTTACCATGATCCTGCTGCCTCAGCCCCCCGAGTGCTGGAATTACCGGTGTGCACCAGTGCTATGGCCTTGGGATTTCCTTTGTTATCCGGCAGTGACCTTTGGCCAACTTCACACTGGCATAGACCTACACTCCCCAGAATGACATATCCTTTTACTGTAAATCTATGCTTACTAAGAAACTTACTTATTACTTAATCTCTTGCCAGAAAGAAGATACCCTGAAAGTGGCTCAAATATATTGACTGCAGCAATGGAATAGCCTCTATCGTGGCTTATATTCCGGTTTAAATATCAGTCTCTGGCACATTTGGTTAATGTGAGTCAGGTCTTTCACCACAGAGCACAGCTGCAGTCTAGCTGCCTGACATGCGAGGCCAGGGCCAGATCCTGGCCAGCAGTACTTATGCTAAGAGGAGGAGGTACCGCAATGTGAAACTTGCACTGACAACTGACCCATCACTGTTGATAGCCTCAAATTACAAAAAAAGTTTTAGAGAGAAATCACAGCATCACAGAAAAATATGATGGAAAATGAGTGCCGAAGGCCTATTACCTGACAAAGGTTGCTTACAGTCTTGGACTGAAGAAATGATAGAGACGGAGAGAGAGAAACTGCCGCTCTTGCTTCCAATTCTTCTCAAAGTATAACCTATCCCTGGAAGCAGTTGCTGGGCCAGTTCAAACTCTCCAGAGAAATCAGAGAAAGACAGGCGTGTGGCACAGTGGGGAGAAAGCACAGCGAAGGAGGCTGGGTGCAGAGCAGGAAGGATGCGCCACGGCCACGGCCACGGCCGCCGAGGGAGCTGGGCAGCAGTGCGCATGGGCGCCCGGGGGAAGAACAAGGTATTAGGACTTGCCAGATGTCGGGAGCCCATGGCTTCTTAAAATACCTTCCAGCTGCTTGATTCGGCTGTTCTTCAGGTCTAAGAGTTGACTCAAACTCTCTGATTTTTCTCTGTGATCTTTACTTTCGCTCTCAGCTCTTGTCATCGTTGCTTCCAGTTCCTCCTGAAACAAAATAATGTCTAAGCTTTTCTGTCCCCAGGGCCCGGAACCAAACATCTGGCATCAACAGGCGGCCCTTGTGGGTAAAGAAGACTGTTGTCGCCCTAGCAGGAAGGGCTCCGCGTGATCCCTGCAGGGCAGGACGCACTGCTGGTGCCTTTGCCTGGTGCCTTTGCGTACTTCCTGAACACTGGGGAAACATGCACCCGAGAGCTTCACACCTGCCACTCGCCACGGCCCCTCCCTAGCCTCCATGCCAAGGTGCTGTGGCAGGACTGAGTCCTCGAGCTCTCTCAAGGACAGCACTCTGCGTCTGCACAGGACGGCACAGGAGCGCCGGCATCAGCCCCGGAAGCTCAGGTCTGCTCGCTGCCCAGTCCTGAAAGCAGCACACTCTCCATCCCCGCTCCCTTCACCTGATAGCACGCGTTGATCTGGCGCTGCAGGAACAGCATGTCTCTGGTCTTCTCCAGCTCCAGGGTGGTCTCTGCGTGTGATACTCGGAGCTCACTCAGCATCTGGGACAGTTTCTTCTCTTCTTGAACTCTGGATTCACTAAGCTAGAGAGGGAAAAGCATTGGTAAGGGAGGCCACAAACATGTCAGGGGGAGCCAGGCATGGTGGCAAGTACCAGTGAGCCCAGCTATTCGGGAGGCTGAGGCAGCAGGCTCCAAGTTCATGTCTCAGGGAGTTTTAGGGAGACCGTGTCTCAAAATAAAGAGCTGGGTGTAGCTCAATGGTAGAGTGCACTTTGATCTCCCAAAATAAGACAAAACAAAACAAACATGACAGGGGCAGTAGTCACCATTCTCCACACAGCAGTGAAATGCCAGCAGTAGAATTTACTGTGCAGCGTAAGAGGGAGTAAGCTACACTGCAAAGCAATAGTGATAAAACGGCATGGTGCTGGAACAAAGACAGACACACGAATCCAGGGAACAGAACTGAGAATATGTCTCCAGACACATTTATTCAAGAAAAGGGTCAAAAGCATAAAATAGTAAGCAAATGATTATCTGTGTGCAGAAGATTGAAACTGGACTCTTGTGCACTGCGTCACAAGCTCCTGCTCCCCAGGCTTCACGTCCCTCAGCAGCAGTGCAGGGCCACACAGCCTTTCACGGCAGTTTGCTCATCAGCGGAGCACCTCAGGTCCTCACCAATGCGTGCACTGTACAGGGTGAGAAATGGGGGCGGAGCTCATGGACCTCTCTCCTCACATCCTCCTCACACGCTTGTGGGCATGGTCCTCCCGGGACAAAGGACCACTCTCTTTGTCTTTCCTGGTGATGCCTGCCAGAGACGCCACTGTAGCGGACCGAACAGGCCCTTACCTCTCTCTGAGCTGCCTCTGGGGACGGGTCTGGGAATGAAGCCAGTTCGGGCAGCCTGTTTGGAGGCAGGGCCGTGGCAGCCGCCTTCTGGAGCATTTCTACCTCCTGTTTATGTTTCTGAAGGATGTTGCTGACTTCAAGTTTCAGATCCTCATTTTGAGCTGGGAAAAAATAATCCAGGCATAAAAAGGGAAGAACTCAGGTTATCACTATTTGCAGATAACACTGTACTCCACAGAGAAGACCCAAAGAACTCCACCAAAACACTCTTACAATTAATAACAAACTTCAGAAATGTACCAGGATATAAGATCAACACACAGAAATCATCAGCACTGTGTACCCCAGTAATGAATAGGATGACAAAGAAATATGAGAATAATACTAGTCACTGTCGATTCAAAACTAAAATACCTAGGAATTCACCCAGCCACGGAAGTGGAAGTCCTCTACAGACTACAGTGCTCTGCAAAAAGAGATGGGAGAGGACATCAGAAAACTGAAAGATGTCCCCTGCTCCTGGATAGACAAAGTCAGATTGTCAAAATAGTCATACTCCCAAAATCATCATACAGATTTGATGCAGTCTCAGTCAAAATACCAAACCATACTTTACAAATCTAGAGAAAAGAACCCTAAAATTCAGATGGAATCAGAAGAAAACCAGAGTGGCAAAAGAGATTCAGGGCATGGGAGCAGAGCAGAACGAGCAGCAACGTCTGATTTGAAGCTATCCTGCAAAGCAATCATGATAAAACGGCGCACTGCTGGAACAAGACGGACACATGGATCCAGGGAACAGAACTGAGAATATTTCTCCTGACACATTTATTCAACAAAAGAGCCAAAAGCATATGTCAGAGAGAAGGTAGCCTAGTAAACAAGTGACTATCTGTGTGCAGAAGATTGAAACTGGACTCTTATCTCCCACCATATACTGAACTACACTCAAAAAGGATCAAAGATCTAAACAATAAAGTAGAAACATAAAACATACTGGTGTTGTGGCAAACATACAGAGGCCAGAGGCAGAGACAAGCAAGTTCATAGCCAGCGGTGGGCACCAAGTATAGGACCAAGCACAAACCCCAAAGGGCAGGAAGGGAAAATATTTATACAGTTCTAGTTCTGGGTTTAGGGAGGTGACTAGGTTTTTCTGATATTATTTAATGCAGCTACAGAAATACTCCTGCAAAGCATGGAATTAGCTTGTGACAAAGGAACAAAGGGGTTTGACATTTCATGGAGGGAACAAGCAGTCTTATGACAGAGCATGGGGTGGTGTTGGGGTAGGTAACCATGACAACATTTACCAGAAACAAACTTAAGGAAACAGAAACTTAGGCTCTAAGATGGTGCCTGAGTACAACATGGCATTGGTTTGGTTCTTTTTCCAACTTCACTGGAAAATAGAATCGGTAAAACATTTGAAGACATAGGTATAGGGAAAGATTTTCTAAACAGAACCTCATTGCACCACAGCAGCAAGAATCAACAAATGGAATTATATCCGACCAAAATGCTTCTGTACAGCAAAAGAGTCAATCAATAGAGTGAAGAGATAGCCTACAGAATGAGAAAAAAATAGTTGGGCATGGTGGCGCACGCCTGTAATCCCAGCACTTGGGAGGCTGAGGCAGGAGGATCCGTGTGAGTTTGAGACTAGCCTGGGCTACAAAGTGAGCTCAAGGCCAGCCTGAACTGCATAGTGAGACCCTGTCTCAAAAAGACCAAAAAAAAAAGAGTAAAGAATGAGAAAAAAAGTTGCCAGACACACCTTTGAGGACTAATATCTAGAATATATAAAGAACTAAAAAGAATTAAACCATCTAAAATTAAAGACCCAGTCAAAAAATGGAGAGACACTTCACAGAGGAAGAAATACAAATGGTCAACAAATATATAAAAAAATACTCAACATCTCCAGCCATTAGAGAAATAGAAATTAAAACAATGCTGAGAAGAATGGCTATTATCCACAAATCAACCAATAACAAATGCTGGTGGGGCTTTGGCGAAAAAGGAACACTTCTCCGCTGTTGGTGGGAGTGCAGACTGGTGCAGCCACTGTGGAAATCAGTGTGAAGATTCCTAAAAAAACTAAAACCAGAGGTTCCATTTAACCTAGCTTATTCTTCTTCTGGGTATCTTCCTGAAAGAATTAAAGGCATTGTGTCACGGCAGTAGATGTGCACCCATGTTATAGCAGCACAGCAATAGCTAAATCTTGGAAACTGAACCTCAATCATACCACAGTCCAAATGCCAATAAACCAATGAATGGATAAAGAAGATGAGGGTTTTTTTATACAATAGAATACTACTCTGTCAGCTGAGTGTGGTGGCACATGCAGCTCAGGAGACTGAGGCAGGAGGTTTGCTGTGAGTTTGATGCCAGCCTGGGCTACATAAGCAAGTTCATGAACTACATAGCAAGACCTTGTCTCAGAAAAATGAAATGAAATAAAATAAATAAAATAGGCATGGTGGCACATGCCTATAATCTCAGCACTCAGAAGGCTGAGACAGGAGGATCACTGAGAGCTGGAAGTCAGCCTGGACTATATGGTAAGTTCAAGGGCAGCTCAACTGCATAAAGAAACCATGTCTCAGAAAAAAAAAGAATATTACTCTGTCATAAAGGATAAGCTTGAGACAGTGAGACAGTCCTAGGGAAATGGATGCACTTTGAGGCCATCCTGTTAAGTAAAATAAATCAAACATGCATGTTTACTGCATTGCTTCTCTGGTATGAGAAGGCAAAAGTGTAAATAAAGACCAAAATGTGTAACAGATATTGGGAAATGGAAAGAAAATGTTCAAATGAGAAGAGGAGCAAGGGAGGGGGAGGGAAAAGATGGAAGGGAAGAGAAAAAACAATACAAGAAGGATAAAGTGAAGCAAAGCTTTTGTAAATGAGGAGGGGAATTGGGATTGGAGGGAGGGTAGGGGAGAGGGAGAAAAAGAAGCAAGATATCTCAGGTACAGGTACAAATTCCCTACAATGAATGTGATCCTTATGTATGTCTGAAAGTTACCAAGAGAATACAGTACAGTTTATAAATAAATAAAAAGAATGACAGATTTAAGACATTTGTAGGAAAATAAAATGATGAAAGAAATAAATCAGACACACAAGCTTAAATACCATATAGTTAAAAAAAACACCATATGGTAGCTGGGCATGGTGGTGCACACCTGTAATCCCAGCACTCGGGAGGCTGAGGCAGGAAGATCCTTGTGAGTTCAAGACCAACCTGGGCTACAAAGCGAGCTTAAGGCCAGTCTGAACTGCAGAGCAAGACCTTGTCTCAAAAAAAAAAAAGCAAATAAACAACAACGTCTATAGAACTGTAGAGTGAAAATGAGAATAACAGCAAAGGGCTGGGGATATAGCTCAGTGGAATAAGTGCTTGCCTGGCAAGCACAAGGTCCTGAGTTTGATCCCTAGTACCGCAAAAAAAAGAGAGAACAACAACAAAGTAAAAATACAACCTTGCTGTTTCCCCAGCACCACCTGGGCCCGCTTCCCCGATGGCACCGCCACTCAACACTGACCTCGAGGCTCCTGTTTCCAGGAGGCACCACCCTGACCCACAGGAAGGTGTTCATCTGTGCACTAGAGAGGCTCAGGTGAGACTCCCCTGACACTGCCATGGACTCCCTGGTGCTGCTCACACAAGGCAGGCTTCGGTCTTTTCATGGTTCCTGAGGGCAATGTGAACTACTACAACCACTATGGAAATCAGCATGGAGAGTCCTCAAAAAAACTAAAAATAGAAAGTCTCACAGTCCCAGCTATTTCGCCTTTAAGTATCTTCCCGAGAGAGCTAAAGTCATCACCTCTCAGGGACACATGCATATGCGTGCGTGGCTAGAGCAGCACAATGCATAACAGATAAATTCTGGAAGAAGCCCATGTGTCCATTAGCAGATGAATGGACCAAGGTAGTATTTATACACAGTGGGGGACGAAATGTGGGTCATCTATAGGAAAATGGTGCATCTTGAGCCCATAATAGTAAGTGAAACGAATCAAACACACAGGCTTAAATATCACATTTTCTCTGACATCAGAAATCCAAAGTACAAATAGAGAGCAAAATATAGGATAGATAGTGAGGGTCACAAAGCTCAGCCTTTTGCAGTGGGGAAGGGCCTAGAGATGAAGGAGAGGGCCACAGAGGAGAAGTGCCCCTCCCGCGGGGAGCGTCATCACCATGTGCTGTAAACACGTGCTTGGAGATTTGTTTAACACTGAAATATCTTTTTATGATTCTGGGGTCTGTTACTTTTTGTTGTTTGTTTTGGTTTGTTTTTTGAGACAGGGACTCACTATGTAGTTCAGGCTGGCCTTGAATTCACTATGTAGACCAGGCTGACCTCAAACTCACAGAGATACTCTTGTCTCGGGCTGAGATTCCACGTGTGCACCGCCACACCCAGCTTTTGAGTGCTAGCATCAAGGCCTGAATCAGCACATCTGGCCCTGCATGTTACTCTCCTATCTCTTCCTTTGGGTTGAAGATGTGGCTCAGTGGCGGAGCACTTGTTCGCACGTACAAGGCCCTGAATCCAATTCCCAGTAACACAAAGAGTTTTTCTTTTCCTTCCCTCTCATATTTAATATACTAGAATCTGGTAAGATATAATTTTGCTAAGTCTAATAATAAATCCAGGATAGGAAGAAGTGAGATGCAGGTCTTTTTAACAGTGTTTTAAAGTCTTCACAGCAGGCCGGGTGTGGTGGCACACACCTGTAATCCCAGCACTTGGGAGGCTAAGGCAAAAGGATCGTTTCAAGTTCAAGACCAATGTGGGCTACAAGTGAGCTCAAGGCCAGCCCGGACTGTATAGTGAGAACTTGTTCCAAAAAGACAAAAAAGAAAAATCTTCTGTGATCCAAGAGTTAAACTGGAATGAAACGGTAGTAGCACCCGAGAGTAATAATTGACTTCTCGATTTCAGTTATCAGATGCTAACAAAATCACACTTTTGCCAACTCACCTTTGAAATTATTTGCCAACGCAATGAAAAATAGAAAAATTCTATTTTAATACTTTCAAACAACAAAGGAATATCTGAAATTAATAAACATCAGTAAGACATAAGAAAGAGTACATACACAAGGCAGGCAGCGGCCATGCCCTCCTGACTATAAATCCCCAGTGCTTTTATTCTAATTTCTATAACCACACAGGAGTAGAATGAGGGGGTGGCAAGACGAAAAGCCCAAGCTCCCTTCACCAGTCGGACATGGAGGCTGCCCGTCTGCAAGGGCTCTTTCAGCCCCAGCCTACCTTTCTCTGTGGACAGCTGAAGCAAGATTTTTCTTTTCTCCTCCAGTTCAGCATCCAGCTTATCTTGCAGCTGAGAGATCTGCTGCCACAGCTGGTCACCTGCGAGCTCACTGCTCCGTGGTGGCTGCTTGCTGCTGCCCAGCACGCTGAAGAGGGGGGGCGAGCAGTCAGGTGGGCCCTGGAAGGCGGGTGCTGGGACATCTTTAGCACACAGTTTCAGCATCTCCTTGGCCTAGTTCGTCACATGATGCTGTACATGCTTCATCTGCCCCCGCTTTATTTGTAACTGCCACTCACCAACTGCCTTGGAACCCCTGCGTCCCACTAAGGAGCTGCTCAACACCCTTCTGCCTCGGTCTAGGGCATCTCAATGAGTCAAGGCAGCCCCAAGGGGCTTTTCCGCTGTGATGGCAGGGCACTGTGTATGAAGATGTGTCCGAAGTCTTTCTCTTCCTCCTCACCCCTCTCGTATGGCTACTTTAGAGAAAACTTGCCTTTGAATTAGGCTATAAATTGCTGTACTGCAGGGCAGGAATGAAACTTTTCCACAGCCCTCCATCCCATCATATCCGCTTTTGGGTGGATGTGAGTTGTTTTGTTTTGTATTGAGACAGGACCTCACTATGTAATTAAGGCTGGCCTTGAAATCACTATGTAGTCCAAACTGACCTCAAACTCATGGCAATCCTCCTGCCTCAGCCTTCCCATTGCTGGGATTACAGGTATGTGCCACCACATCCAGGAGGTAGATGTTTTATGAGACTAAAATACACATGTACCCAGAATACCAAAAGCAATTCTAAGCACCAATGGCTGGGCAGGAGGCATCACAATCCCCAATTTGAAGTTATACTACAAAGCTACAGTAATAAAAATAGCATGGTATTGGAAAAAAAAAACAGACAATGGAGCAGCAGAACAGAAGATGTTGAAACAACTCCAAGAACACTGAGCTACCTAATCTTTGACAAAGGGGCCAAACACCTTCACTGAAAGAAAGATAGCCTCTTTCATAGCTAGTGCTGGGAAAACTGGCTTTCCACATGCTGAAGATTAAGCTCTGATCTGTATCTTCCACCATGCACCCAACTAAAATCGAAGTGGAGCAAACATAAATATTAAAATAGAAGCCACATGTGACGACGCATGCCTATAACTGCACAGTGAGACCCTGACTCGAGAAGACCAAAAAATAAAAAAATAAAAATAAAAATAACTTGACTAGGTTAGTATAGAGATTTCTTCATGTGTACATATAATGTGATGACCCAAGAGAACAGTATTCTGGGTGATGAAATAGGCATGATGGTACACTCCTGTAATCTCAGCACTTGGGAGGCTGAGGCAGGAAGATCATTGGGAGTTTGAGGCCAGCCTGGCCTACAAAGTGAGTTCCAAGCCAGCCTGAGCTGCAGATTGAGACTTTTGTCTCAAAAAGACCAAAAAAAAAAAAATTCTGAGTGATGAAGGAAAGAGGCCAACAGGAACCCATGCCACACTGCTTCATTTTACTGAGCTGAACATCAGTTCTTTCCAGAATTCTTACAAAACCTCCCTTATGGTCTTTATCAATCTGCTCCTGGGCAGATTGGGATTGGGACTGTGATGCCTCCTGCCCAGCCATCTGCTCTCTGGCTAGGTCCAAAGGCATTTTCAATTTTTTAAAAGCACTTGTGTATCTTTAAGTACAAAATGAACACATGAATATTATGTTCATTGTGAAAAAAAATTTTTTGAGATAGGTTCTTGCCACACAGTCCTGAGTGTTCTGAAACTCACTAGGTAGCCCAGGCTGTCCTCGAACTCAAGGCAGTCCTCCCAGGTGCTGGGATTACAGGTGTGCGCCAGCACACCCCACTGAAAATTTAAATAATGCATAGGTATGAGAGTAAAAGTGAAGAAGCCCTTCTGTCTTACTGTAATGCTCACATCACTTTAAGCATTTGTCCATCCACAAACACACGTAACAGAGTTAACATATCCTTGCATTTTTGTTGGCGGTATACTGTATCTATCTCATTTGTAATGGCTGCGTAAGACTTCACTGTGAGGATGCAACCTGCTTTGTGTAGCTGCTCCCGTCAGTGGGGTTTGGGGTGGTTTCCAGGTTTCACTACTTCTGACAACGCAGTACCATTCTTATTTTTTTCTAATCTTTACTTTTATTAGCACAAGTTTGCACTACATAGTGACCGCGTTCCTCGTTGGAGTTGGTGCGCACACATTACAGCCAATCGCACTCTGGGACCCAAATACGGTACTCACTCTTCCAAGAGTCTGTCATAATTGTCGGTCAGCAGTTTTCGTTCTTTTTCCAAATCTTCAACTCTCTCCTGAAACTAAGGGCGACAGTGCAGTTTTTGAGACAGAACTTTACGAACCAGTTGCTCTGCACGGTCTTCCCTCCCCCGCAGCTGCCTGGGCCGTCTCCCGCAGTGTCCGCGAGACACCACCTCGATGGGAAAACTTGAACCAGCTGAAAGCGGGCTAGAAACTTTATTAGGATGAAAGAAAATTCTCTCAAGCAGGTTCTTTTTTACAGAACACTGGTATTTTATTTCTTACAGACATGTCTATTTTTCCAGAATGGAAGTAAGTTTTTATTCCAGCTGCTTCCTGCTGTTAGGGAAGCAGCAGCCCAGTGCTATGAAAGAGCGCGGACTTTAAAGAACACCCCCGACTCTGAGCCCTGCACTTCCCTGTAACGATGCAGTAAGCTTGTTTTTTTGGTACCGGGAATCAAACTCAGGACCTTGCACGTGCCCGGCAGGCAGGTGCTGTGCCGCTGAGCTCTCTCCTCAGCCCTCGATGCGATAACCTTGAGCAAATGACTTGACCAATTGGAGCGGCGTTGCTCTCGCTTGATAAAATGAACAGCCCACGCCGTTCCTAGGAGGCGTGCTTCACCGCCCCCGAGAGGGGAGCGAGGCACGCCGGTGGCCGCGGCCCCACGGCACTAACCTCGCTGAGAGTTTGCTGCAGGACAGACGCATCTTCCAGCTCCCTCCGCAGGCTCGCGGCCCTCCTGCTGTCCTCCTTGAACTCTGCCCTCAGCTCATCCACTTGGCTGAAGAAGGCACTGTGGGCTGCACTCAAGAGTCCCTGATTCTGGGCCAAAGGAAATTTCCTCTGGGAATTCATATCGCTCAGCAGGAGCGCGCTTCAGGTAAAAGCCACCCCAGCGCTCCCGGGTGGGTGCCCCACAGCACAAGCCCCCTGAAGAGCAGGTTGCCTGCGTGTGAGCTGACCTGTTTTTCACTTTACTGTTCTCCAAAACAGTTTCCCTATCAGGGAGAGTTTTCTATTCTGGGCAATGTAATGTGTCATGAGAGCCTTAAATTTCCTAAGGTACAAATTCATTCGGTGCTGCTAAGGACCAAACCCAGAGCTTTGCACATGTCCCAAGGTCCACATTTATCCTGGGCTGTGCAAAGTGTTTTTGATGATGATGATGATGATGTTATATTTTTTTCTTTTTTTGAGACGGGGTCTTACTATGTAACCCAGGCTGTCCTTCCTTGAACTCACTAAATAGCCCAGGCTGGCCTCAAACTCACAGCAATCCTCCTGCCTCACCCTTCTGAGTTCTGAGATTACAGGCATGTGCTGCCATACCTGGCATGATATATTTCTCTCCAAGGAAAGAGACATAGTAGCTCTAGAAATTGTATGCTCTAGAAGCTTTTCTAGCTCCAGAAGATGTGTTTTTTTTGTTGGTTGGTTGGTTGGTTGGTTGGTTGCTTGCTTGCTTGGTTAGTTGATTGGCTGTTTTTTTTTTTTAATACAGGGTCATGCTATGTAGTCCAGGCTGGCCTTGAACTCATTACCTAGCCCAGGCTGGCCTCAAATTTACAGTGATCCTCTTGCCTCAACCTCCAAAGTGCTAGGATTGCAGGCGTGCACTGCCACGCCCAACCAGCTCTTGCTGTTCTTCTGATGGACTCTCTGTGAGGCTCAGCTTGGTTGGCCACACTTGGAACTCTGACTTAGTAATGGGCTATGGACAGTCACACAGCTTCTCCTGCATCCTACTCACAGCAGTGAATGAGGCCGAAATATCTAATAATATCAGAGAACGTCTGCAACAAATCTGTTATATCTCACCGCCTCACATGTTAAAAGAATCCTTTTAGAAACTTTTGAGCAAATGCTGTAAGTTACTATAGCAATAGGCTGAAAAAATAGCATTCCAAATACTTTTCAGTTCAGATCTCATATTTCAATTTTAATGGAAACAATGCAATAAGTGTCGTTTGTAGTAGTCATGGTGTCAGTTACCTTAGTATAAACTATGACACAATCACTTGGACAAAGCTGGCTAATTCTGGTCTGTTGCTAGGGGTGGACACGGACTTGGGTTTGATTACTCTATCCACTAACGAGCAGATTCAGACAAAGTCGGGCGTGTCTGGGGTAGGGTGGCCATAGACTGGAAAGCAGACTACAGATCCCTTGTAAGTACCTTCTGGAGCAAGGTTTCATATGCCTAGAAGAGAGAAGTATGTGTTATTTTACTACTTCACCAATTTCACTGTATGTTTGGTATTTATCTCTATAATACAAATGTTTAACATTTATATTAAAAACATTATAGGGCGGAGGTAGTGGTGCACACTTGTAATCCCAGCACTTAGGAGGCGGAGGTAGGAGGTTGTGAGTTGAGGCCAATCTGGAATATACAGTGCGTTTAAATGTGCCCTGGCTGCACAGTGAGACTCTGGAGAGACAGAAAGGGTGGGAGACAGGGAGAGATGGAGACAGAGAGACACAGACGCACAAAGAGAGACAGAGAGAGATCATAAAACAGCTACCAAAGGCAGAGGAAAAGGCAGAGGCAGACCTTTAGCCCAGCCTGTCAGGCTCAAGAGTTGGTCCCTGGATTTCCCCGCGAAGGGATTAAGAGAATGTAAATTGATTTCCGCACAGTGTTAGAAAGCATAACTAGAAAGGTAAACTGATAAAGGAAAATAAACCCGAAAACCAGCACTTTAAACAATTGTAGATGATTATTCACCGTAAGTCATCTCTACCACTAACAGGGGTAAGACAATTTAATCTAGGTTGGCTGTCTTCCTTTTTTTGTGTTGAGCCTGGGGACAGAACTCAGGGCCATCGGCCTATAGACAAGCACTGCTTTGCTGAGCTATGCCCTGACCACTTTTTTTTACCCCTTTTAATATCATGAAGGAGCACAGAAGGATTTTTAATTTTTTTAATTGTTAATTTTTGTTTCTTGTCTTTGAGACAGGCTCTGGCTGTCTAGTTCAGGCTGGCCCTGAGCTCACTACAAGTCCCGGGCAGGCTCGAACTTGTAGTGATCCCTGGCCACAGTGTCCTGAGTGTTGGGATCACAGGCGTGAGCCACCAAATCCAACTGGATGGATTTTTTTTTTAAAGTCCAATTTTATAAAAATCGATACTTACCAATATAACTTTAAACTATCTTCTTTCTTGTATTTCTACATCCTTTAAACACTGCCAAAATTAACCAGATTAAAAGCATACAATGGGGTAACGTATGCAGGCCCTGCTTCTGTCCCTCTCTTGGACAGAATCTTTCTTTCCCTCAATAAATATATTCCGCTCTTAAAAAAACATAAAAGCATACAAGCACATACATAGTTCTTTACAGAACGCAGGCGTGGAGATGGGTCTATCAGAACAGAGGTATTGGGCGCAGGGCTGCCCGGAGCTGATCCAGTGTCAGTGAAGGGCAGCACCTCCATCTGGTCACCCAGGGGGCATCTGGGGCTGCCCTTCATTTCTGCTGTCCCCCTGCCCGGTGGGTGGTAAAGGCCATTCGTCTACAACCTGGACTTCTCACCATGAGACCCCTCCCTCTGCAGGTCTCCTTTGTCCTACTGGGATCCGTATCTGTCTTTCTCCCTTTGGGTCCCGCCTTGGTTTTCTGCTTGATTTCTTGGCCTCTGGTCGGTTGCTATCAGCCAGCCTATCATTCATCCTGCTGCCATCTGTCTTTCCTTTTGATTTTACAACTTTTAAAAATTTATTTATTTTTTGTCTTTTTGAGACAGGATCTTACTATGCAGTTCAGGCTGGCCTGAGCTCACTCTGTAGCCCAGGCTGGCTTCAAACTTGCAATGATCCTCCTGCCTCAGCCTCCCGAGTGCTGGGATTACATCTGTGCACCACCATGCCTGGCTCTGTAACACTTTTAAAAAGCAGTGACCAAGTTAACTTGAAAAAGTAAAAAATGAAGATTGAGGGAGGAATTGGCTCTGCAGAGAGCCTGGGCAGAGTATACAAGAAGGGAAAAAGCAAGATAAAAGTACCCCTGGAGAAGGCAGGGCAGACAGCATGAGGAAAGTCAAGGTAGCTGACTTTATAACTTCTGAGACCTTTGAAGATTCAGAAAGGTACAAAGACTTTGTACCAATTATCCATATTCCCACTGCCCATAAGGATTAGTGCTTTATAATACTTTTCTAAACCAGGTGTGATGGCGCATGTCTTTAATCCCAGCACTCTGGAGGCTGAGGCAGGAGGATTGTTGTGAGTTCCAGACCAGCCTGGGCTACAAAATGAATCAGGGCCAGCCTGAACTGCATAGTGAGACCCTGCCTCAAAAAGACAAAATAAATAGATAAATAAATAAATGAATACAACAGTTTTCTAAAGGAATTCTTTACTTACTGAAATGTATTCCAAAATATTTTTAGACATTTTTTAAAAAGCTAAGTCATATTTTCTAGCAAAGAAGAGTTGATGACATTATCACCTTCTCCAGCAGCACACTCTGCAGAAGGAGGGGTCTAAGGCCCGGGGTGGGCTCTGTGACCTGCTGCCTGACGGGTCCGCCTCGGAGTCACAGCATACAGCCTGCACCCCAGATGTATTTATCTCAGAGCCCTTTGCTCCTGTTAGCACCCACTAATCTTCCACTTTGGGCCTTACTCTCCATGAACTCTTTTCTGACCCTGCGCCCCCTCCTCTGGGGGTCCGACTCCTCTCCCTATGCTGCATGCAGATAGCGTTTACACGCTGTCCTCTCCCTCCTGTCAGCCGGGAGGGCAGGAGCTGATGCCCTCATCTCTCATCTACCCCCCCAGGGCTTGGCACAGGTGCTGGATGCAGTTGTTCAGTAAAAGAAAGGTGCTGATCTGTTGCTTGAACCCTTGATGTGCTCTTTTTATTTTTTTGTCTTTTTGAAACAGGGCCTCCCTTGCAGTTCAGGCTGGCCTTGAGCTTACTTTGTAGCCCAGGCTGGTCTTGAACTCTCGACGATCCTCCTGCCTCAGCCTGCTGAGTGCTGGGATTACAGGTGTGTGCCACCATGCCCACCGATGTGCTCTTTCTATGAGTGGGATATTAGCTTCCATGTGTGAAAATCAGAAAAGAGTTTGGTGCCAGCTTGACACAAATCTTGCTCTGCCTCTTGCCAGTTTACAATATGAGCAAGTTGTTTATCTGTTTTGAGTAGAGTTCCATCATCCATCCACTAGATATATTTAGCCGGAGGGTCACTGGTCGTGTTAAATGAGATCAGGGCTCTGAGTATGTGGCAGGGGGTCCATCCAGCACGAGGGCATGCTCCATGGATGCCCATTTCCTTCCTGCTCGGGACTGCACTTGGCTCCTGACTGATTGACTTTGGGGCATGGTCCTTGGCTGGGACCCTAACTAACTCCACTTTCTTCCACCTTAGCAGGCTGCTGGAGTCTTCTTCCTAACAGAGAAGTATGGGGAAATTCTGGGAAAAGAAGGGGCTCTGAACTGCAAGCCTTGGATTTGGGTATCACCTGAGCTGGGTGATCTTAGCCAAGTAACTCAGTCCCTCCAAATTGTGGTACCCCTATGCAAAGGAAGAAAGCAACACAAATTTCTTAACCAATCAACTCCGACCCCAGGAAGCAGTGTCGATGACGGCCACTCACCTCTTGAACTTCTGTTAACTGTGCTCTTGTGGCTGCCAGTGAGGTATCCCGTTCACGTAGGAGCTTCTTCAGTCGGATCAGCTCCACATTCTCCTTAATGGAAGCTCTGCAGAAAGAAGGACTACAGTGTTCTAAGTGTGGACAGAGTTAAGCACATTCTCTCCCTCTCTCTCTCTCTCTCAGACAGGGTCTCACTTTACAATTCAGGCTGTCTCTGAACTCATGCTGATCTTCCTACCTCAGCCTCCAGAGTGCTAGGATTATTGGTATGCGCCACCACACCTACCTAACACTTTTTTTTTAAAGAAACAAATTGTCAAATGATTAATCTGCAATCTGTCGCATCTTTCTCTGCATCTTGCCTCCATTCTCCCCAGAGATGCCCCGGAAGGAGGAGTGCAACCCAGGAAATAATCTCTTTTCTCCTTTTTCTTCTCACCCTAGTTGAGAGCTGATAGACCACTAACCTTAAACTCTGTATTCTGGAGAAGACATAACTATATTTTTAAATTATGGTGTGCAGTTTCTTATAAATGATGCAAAATTTGCAAAATTTAAGCCTGTTTCTTAACAGAAAGGAAGGAAGGAAGGAAGGAGGGAGATTTGAGGATAGACATATGAAGAATATGTTTCTGAACCTGGGACATTGTGTTTTCTTCATTATTTGAAAGGTGTTAGGAAGGACCTGTGCTCCTGACTCCGTCTCAGTGACTTCCAGTGGTAGTTGCTCTTTGGGGTCACTTGAGGAAGTCTTTAAAAAGGTTTGGTTTTTTTTGAGACAGGGTCTCCCTATGTAGCCCAGGCTGGCCCTGAAAGCCGGTGTTATAGGTGTGCGCCACCATACTCAGCAAGTCTTTAAAATTAGGCTGCCTGGATTCTACCCAAAACTAATTAAAAGATCATCTTTGAGGGTGGCAGCCCAGGGGTCTGTGGTTTTAAAAGGTTTCAAACTTATCTGGATACAAAAACTATAAACAATGTTGCAGCAGCTTTACTCACAATTGCCCACACCAAGAAAGCCTTCAACAGGCAAATGGATACACAAGCTGTCCTACATCCAGACAGTGCAGTATTATGTAGCACCTTAAGAAGGGCTATTGCCAGGTGTGGTAGTGCACGCCTGTAATCCCAGCACTTGGGAGGCTGAGGCAGGAGGATCTTTGTGAGCTCAAGACCAGCCTGAACTGTATAGTGAGACCCTGTCTCAAAAAGACAAAAAAAGAGAAGAACTATCAAGCTGTGAAAAAGACCTGTGGGAATCCCTAAAGCATATCACTAAGTTAAAGGAGCTAATCTTCGAGGCTACCTGTAGTTCCAACTATATTCGGGAAAGAGGCAAACCATGGAGACAGCAACGGGGTCAATGGTTGTCAGGGGTTAAGACACGGAAACAAGAATAGCTGAAGCACAGAGGACTTTCAGGGTAATAAATGTACTTTACATGATCGATAGTGGTGAATGCACATTATGATACATCCGTCCACCCTCATACAAGCCTAACACCCAATGCAAACCACGGCCTCCGAGCCGTGTGGAGGGGCAGTGCCAGTTCACTGTCCCATCTCCTAGCAGAGGGCGGGACGTGAGTGGAGACAGTGCTGCTCGGGAACTCAATTTCCCGCTCAATTTTGCTGTGAAACTAAAACTACTCTAAAAAATAAACTACTGAAAAAAAAGTCCACCAAGGTCCAATGCACAAAGAAACCGTTCAACTATCTGGTGATGAGGATGAAATAATTTTCTCTATATAAAGTGAAGCAGCAAATCTATTATTCAGTTATTTCTTAACTTACTAAGGATTCCAGTTCTACTTCTCAGATTAAATTTAGTCCTAAACATTCTCTTTTCCTCTAAAATGGAGGAAAGGCACGGATAAACTCAGTCTCAGTCTCTCTGTCTGTCTCTGTCTCTCTCTGTCTCCCTCCCATTTGAGGCAGGGTCTTGCCATGTAGTCCGGGCTGGCCTCCAGCTGTTCACCCTCCTCCTCAGGCTTCTGCACCCTGGGATTACAAACACTCCAATGCTTGCAAGACTCTTCTTGTTTTCAGTTCATTAGGGTCTGAGGGCTGGACTGCCACACGCTTACCGAAGTTCTGCAGCCTTCTGAGCACATTTCAGCGAGCTCTTCTGCTCAGAGCTTTCATCTCTGGACCACATCTTCTCAGGAGATGCTGGTGGCTCTCCCACCTGCATAGTGTTGTTGGCCGTAATGTGGGTACTGTCAGGCACACATAGACCAAGGGGTTTAGCCATAATTATGACTGTGCTGAAAGAAAGTACACTGTTAAATTATAAACATGAAACATAAAAGCTCACAGGGGCTTGGAATTGGACTGTCACATTTATAAGTTAGAGGAGTCAGTAATCTCTGCACATGTAGAGGATAATCTTGCAAAATATACCCTTCAAATGACAAATGGATATATAAATGAATTTGGTCTAGGGGATAAAGATCCAAAGGGGAGGGGAATTCTTCTTTTTAATCAGATTTTCTCGGTACACTTTAGATATACACAACGATCACATTCATCACAGAGAACTTGTACCTGTACATGATATAACATGATTCTTCTTGTCCCCATCCCCTCTGCTCCCTTCAGCCTCCTCCTGGGGAAGGGCAAGTCTGTCAGCTGAGGAAAGGACTTTCATCTCCCTTTCCGCAGAGGACAGAAGGATGTTGTTTTCCTTTCTTTTTTTTCTATTTCTTGGTCATTTTGAGACAGACTCTTACTATGCAGTTCAGGCTGGCCTTGAGCTCACTTTGTAGCCTAGGCTGGTCTTGAACTCACAACAATCCTCCTGCCTCAGCCTCCCTGTGCTAGGATTACAGATGTGCGCCACCCACGCCCAGCTGTTTTCCATTTCAAGCACTGAAGTTGAAATATGACAGACTTTTGCCCCTGACTGTGCTGGAAATCACTAGCATTCAGGTATTCCCTGTGCGGTGTCTTTTCAATTAAAGCTGCAGGAACAACAGCTTGGGACAGTGATGAGAACTCACAGCTCTCTGAGTTCACAGGCTGCTTCGACTCTTGGTTTTCCATGTGTCACGTGCTCCTTGAATCTGGGAGGGGCTGTGTAGCTCGGCCTGTCCCTTGGCCCTGAAAATTTAGGCAGAAGATGCACACTGTGGAAGTGCGCGCCCTGGAACACGAGGAGCCAAAACTGGATGCAGGGAGCCTTGAGCCCTGGGAAAACTCAGAGGTCACAACTGGCCCTAGAGGAGAGGGTCTCCTTACTTCTGCATAGAAAGGCAACTAAGAGGTCGTGAGTCAGTAAGACCACAGCCTCAAGTGAGGTGAGGCTCTGAAGGAGCAGCAGCGCCCTGAGGCTTGCTCTGCCTCTCTTTTCTAAACTGTTGCGAAACTGCCGGGGATATAGCTCAGTGGCAAGCACAAGGTCCTGAGTTGGATCCCTGGTATCAAAAAATATAATAAATTTAAAAAATAAAAATAAAAAATAAACCGTTGCAAAACTGACCACAGGTTCCCATTTTCTGTTGGATTCGCCCCAGCAGAGCTCCGTGGAGAGCAGACGTACGGGTCAGTGCTCCAGTGTGCTGTGTGCGCGCGTGCGTGTGCGCGTGTGTAACCCCGCCCCTGAAAGGAGAATTCTGCTCCTGACTCTGCAGTTAAGAGAACGTGACTTGGTGCAGACAGGCGAGAGAGAACAGAAGAGCACAGCAGGGCCGGAGGAGCCGCGGGGAGGAGGAACGGTGCACGCGGGACCCGTAAGCAGCCCGGGCCTCTTCCTCCCCCGGCCTCACCTTCTGCCGGCCTCTCCGGCGCGCTCGCCCCGGCGGTGTGCAGGTGTCTGTGTTCCACGCGGACGCCAGGCCGAGCGCGGCTGGGAGCGGACGGACGGACTGGACGGACGCGCTGGGCCGGCGCTGGCGCCCTCTGCCTCGGGGAGCGCTGGGGCCTCGGCTGCCGACACGCCGCCTTGCCGGGCCGCCGCACGGACCCCGATCCCCGAGGAGCGGCCGCCTCGGCCCGCAGGTCCCCGCCTGCGGCTGCCAGTCTCAGGCGCAGCAAGGTCGTCCTCAGCCTGTGGCAAAACAGGACACATAGCTTCTTCTTTCATGACAGTCACTGCGATAGTTATTTGGTGACAAATAATCATAAGTTGATCTGTGATACGAATGGATCTATTGTGGCCTATTAGTTATACTTAAATAAAATTTTTTTTGTTCTTTTGTGATTTATATATAGTATTAATGGTTCCTTGACTATTTGATTCCCCCACCACCACCACCACCACCCCCCCGTACCGGGAATCGAACTCAGGACCTTGAGCTTGCCAGGCAAGCGCTTATGCCACTGAGCTATACCCCCAGCCCTTTTTTGTTCTTTTGAAACAGGGTCTCACCATGCAGTTCAGGCTGGTCCTGAACTCACTTTGCAGCCCAAGCTGGCCTTGAACTCACAACGATCCTCCTTCCTCAGCCTCCAAAAACAAATTTTATTTTAAAGAAAAAGAAACCAGCAGAATATGGTGGCACACACCTGGAATCCCAGCACTCAGGAGGCTGAGGCAGGATGACTGCCCAGGATGACTCTGTACAACTCCCAGTAACATCTACCAAGGCTGCCTGTTGTGGATGTCAAATTTCCTTTGTTAACTTGACCTAATATCTTGCTTTTTGCCATCAACAATAGATTCTCTGATCTCATTATGCTACAGAAGAGTTGCCGGCCCAGGACCCCAACATCCCCATACCATACCTCCGAGGTGACTGGACCGGGAGACCAGGCCTGTGGGAGGTTACTGAGGCTAAGGGAGGTCATAAGCTTGGCCCCTGAGTGAGCGCAACTGTGGTCTCACGAGAGAAGGTCTGCGTGCCCGCCCCATACTCACTGCCTCACCATGCGGGGACTGAGGGAATAAGAGGCAGTCTCCCAGGTGGGAGGCTGCTCCTCACCAGAACACAGCCATGCTGGAGCCAGACCTGGGCTCTAGAACTGTAAGAAAATGAATTTCTATTGTTTAAAAGCCCCTGTCTATGGTATTTGGTTATGGCAGCCAGAGTCAACTAAGACACGCTGTGTGCTTATTCTGACATTTATGGACGCGGCCATGGGTGTGTCACTGAAGCTTTCTGTGCTCTATTTCCTTATTCATAAGTAAAGATACAAATAGTACCTGTCTCATTAGATTGTTATAACAATTAGGTAAGTCAGTATACATAAAGTGCTTGGAGATCTCACACTATAGCCACTGTAGGTGTTACTTGTTACTATTATGTATCACTTTATCCAGATAAAGGAATCAGGGCATGAAATACAGCTCAAAGGTGGATGGATAGACTCTAGTTTAATATCCACAAGCTCAAGTACTCTTTTTTTGTTACGGTTTTTGTTCTTTTCCAAGTATTTTTTAGTTATCCACCCAGAAGAAAGATTCTTGGCTAAGGCTTAGGTGAGTGTCTTCCAAAGATCTGTGTGTTAAAGGCTTAGTATCCAGGGTGGCATGATCAGAAGTGATTGTAGGAAGTCCTCAGGTAATTGAGGATGTGCCTCAAGAGGACACTGTGTGACCCACTCCCTTCCCCTCTGCTTCCTGGCTCATGAAATAAGCAGTTTGTTCCACCATGTGCTTGTACCATGATGTACCAAACTCAGGAATGGTGCCACTCTACCTTGGTCTAGAGCCTGCAGAACTGTGAGCCAAGTGACCCTTTTTTCTTTATAAGCTGATCACCTCAGGTATTTCATTACAGTAACAGAAAACTAACTAATATATAGCCCACACAACCTTCTGACTTCACCAGATTCTCACATTCTCCATAATATAAGAGTTACTGACTTTGAAGAATGCTCTAGTTCTATAACTTACAAATGGTGCTCTGAATGTCTTTGTAGGGTTATAATGAGAAAGAAAAGGTGGCCCTCAGCATCAGAGAACTGGTCTGACACAACGAGTCCTCAACTTTGTTTGAAGCTGGCTTGGTGCTCACAGCTAGGCCATGTTATTCTCCTGCTAGACAACTCACAGCACATCAGCTCTCAGACAAGTTCACTGGTAAACCGCAATACAGCAAGATGAGCAAGTTCACTGCACAGTTCTGACTAGGACAGACAAAAACAAGGTCACCGCCATCCACAAAATACCAAACACCCTTTCTTCTGAGCCAATAGGAGTGACTGCCACTGCCTCACCAACCACAGCTTGAGCCTTGCTCTGTCTACTTTCTTTATGGATAAGATTTGTTGGGAAATTCAAACAGAATTCTCCCTGCCTTCTGACAGCACCAAGTCTGCAGCAAACTCCTGCCTCCTCAGGTCTTCCCCACTCATCACTGAAGTCCCAGTACCACTACAGTTGTAACCCAGGCCGCATGACAGGCTCGCTCGCTCACGGTGTGGATTGCCTCTCTTTTCTATCAGTCTGGCGGGGAGGAGCCCCGCCCAACTTGTCCGACTCCAGGTTGTTTCTGGTGGTCTTTGGTTTTTTTTTTTTTGGCGGTACTGGGGATCGAACTCAGGACCCTGCGCTTGCTAGGCAGGCGCTTATTCCACTGAGCTATATCCCCAGCCCTCTGGTGGTCTTTGGCTGGTAAGCACCAGCATAAATGTCTTCAAAATGTGTCTCGGAGACGGGCCCTCAGAGCGCTCATCCTCCCACCTGATTCTGTCTCTCCTTCCATCTCAGATTCCTATCCAGGTTCAGTTTGTTTTTAATAATGTTTGGCTGCTACAACATTTATATTATCCTTCTTTTTTTTGTACGATGAATCAAACTCAGGACCTTATGCTTGCCAGGCAGGTGGTGCCCTGCTGAGCTAAATCCCTGGCCCTTCCTGTCCAGGTTTAGCCCCAGAGATTCTTGGGCACCACTGTATACGCTGTGTTTTGGAATTAAGAACCATCAGCTTTGCTGCTCACTAAATTTCATTTTTGGGAAGTTACTTCTTCATGTCTCCTTTGCCTCGTGATTATACCCCTTAGTACTTTTTTTTGGGGGTGGACACAGCTTTGCTATGTAGCTGGCCTTCAACTCATGGTGATTCTCCTGCCTCAGCCTCCTGAGTGCTGGAATTACAGGCATAGGCCATCACACTCAGCCCCCCATACTCTTAAATGAGTTAATAGTACTTATTATATTAAATAAGTCAATATATGTACATAAAGCACTTAGAACATCCTGCAGACAGCAAAAGATCAATATAATCTTTACTTTTGTTTTTATTTATTTATTTATTTATTTATTTTGTCTTTTTGAGACAAGGTCTCACTATGCAGTTCAGGCTGGCCTTGAGCTCACTTTGTAGCCCAGGCTGGCCTTGAACTCACAATGATCCTCCTGCCTCAGCCTCCCAAGTGCTGGGATTACAGGCGTGTGCCACCACCCCCAGCCCTACTTTTGTTTTTAGAATTAAAAAAAAAAACTCTAAAAATAAATAAGTAAAATAAAATAAAAACCACTTGTTCCCTAGGACTGTGGCCATTTTTCACTGTCTCTGTCCCCTTTCATGATTGGGGCAGGGGCTCCATGGTTCAACATAGGATCACCCAGGTTCTTGGTGATGCTTTGTGGCCTTTACTGAAGTGTTTGGCAAGAAAAGTAATGTGCTGGGCATGGTGGTGCACGCCTGTAATCCCAGCACTTGGAGCCTGAAGCAGGAGGATGCTGTGAATTAGAAGCCAGCCTGGGCTATATAGTGAGTTCAAGGCCAGCCTGAAGTACCTAGAGAGACTCCGTCTCAAAAATAAATAAATAAATACACAGACATTCTTGACATTGAATCCTTTTTGGGTACAGATGTCTAAACAAAATGTATTCCTTTTCAGTGGATGTGGAGGAGACTTGATGTGGATACAGCTTTCCATTTTTGTTTTCAGTACGAGAGGCTTCACAGTGAACTGCATCTGCGGGCCTTTTCATTTTTTATTTTGAGACATAGTCTCGCTAAATCACTAAATTGCCCAGGTTGGGCTTGAACTTGCAATTCTCCTACTTCAGCCTTCCAGAGTGGGGGGGGGTTACCACACCCATCAGATTTCAGAAATCTAAGAGAGCCTGGGTACCTTTTTATCTCCTCCTGTTGCTTCCAAAAAAGGTCTTTCACCAACACGTGCTCTTCACGAAGTCGAAAGAGACTGTCCTCCAACTCCTCTTGGCTCATCCTGCTCAAGGCTGGTTGGGCCTTTATATTCTTACCTAGGAGAGGGGAATATTACCCAGGAGAGGTAATATTTTGGAAAATATTTTTACATGCAACAGTTTTGGTTTGGGGGCTGGGTATATAACTCAGTGGCACAGCGCCTGCCTAGCAAGCACAAGGTCTGAGTTCAATTCCCTGGTTCAAAAAAAAAAAGCAGGATAAATATTTTTGGTTTTTGTTTTTATGAGACAAAATCTCACTAGGTAGTTCAGGCTGCCCCTAAATGTTGACGATATTCCTGTCTCAGCCTCCCAAGTGCTGGGATTACAGATGTGCGCCACCACACCAGGCTACATTTTTTTTTTGTCTTTTTGAGACAGGGTCTTGCTATGCAGTTCAGGCTGGCCTTGAGCTCACTTTGGAGCCCAGGCTGGTCTCAAACTCGCAACGATCCTCCTGCCTCAGCCTCCCGAGTGCTGGGATTACAGGCATGAGCCACCATGCCAGACTCTTATCTTTTATTTTATCAGTACACATGTGCAGTACACAGTGATTATAGTCCTCAATTCTTTTTGCTTCCCCTCTGCTCCCCTTCTTCCCAGCCATTTCCTGGTCGCCCTCCCACTTGCCAAATGGACTTACCTTTGTTGTTGTTGTTGTTGTTCTTCTTCTTCTTCTTCTTCTTCTTCTTCTCCTTCTTCTTTTGTCTTTTTGAGACAGGGTCTCTCTCTGCAGTGCAGGCTGGCCTTGAGCTCACTCGATAGCCCAGGCTGCCTTAGCCTCCCACGTGCTGGGATTACAGGCATGCGCCACCACGCCCAGCTGGACTTACCTTTTGACGGAGATACTGAGTCCGTGTCTCTAACCCACAGATCCCCTGATGTGTGGCCCAAAGATGTGACATTGTCCCAACCCTTAAACTGTAAGAGCTCCCAGAGGACACAAAATAAAGGAAATGTCCAATCAATTAGGTATAAATTCAGGACAACTTCTGTAGGCTGGGTTTAAATTGTGGCAGGAATTTCTTAGCACTTTTATGATGGTAAATGATGTGTCATATATTTGTGGACAACTCTTAAGGACAAGACTATGACAGCCGGGCACAGTGGGCGTAGGCTGATGCAGCAGGACTGCCATGAGTTTGAGGCCAACCTGGAATACATAGTGAGACCCTATCTCAAAAAACACAAAGCAAAACAAAAGAGTAAGATTGTGCCATGACTACTAATGGTATTATTTATTCAGAGTGAAAATCAGTGGGTGTACTGGTCACACTGTAATCCGGGTGTAACAAGTCCGTGACAAGCACAGCAACAGAGGCCCATGATGACACCTCCTGCTCCTACCTATCTGGAAAATACTTTTGGCTTCTCATTTTGTTCTTTTCATGGACTACCTGAAGAGGATAGCAGGCCAGGGATGTAGCTCAGTGGCACAGCGCCTGCCTGGCAACCGCCAGGTCCTGAGTTCAATTCCTGGTACCCAAATAAAGAAATTTGAAAAAAAAAAAAAAAAGATGAGGAGAGCCGCTGAGAAGGCCCTGCAGACACGTGCTGGCTGTGTGTGTCCACCCCTAGGGGCCAGGTCTCCTTCACCTGAGCTTGTTTACTTCGGACCTTAGTTGGACCCTGACTGGTTTGAGCTTTGGTCATTTTTGGTGCTAAAACTCCTAGACAAAGAATCTCCTTGGTAACCCACTCTCAGTCCCCTGCTCCACTCCTGGGATCTATTTCTTTCTTTTTACTAAATGTTTCTCCTGTCTACCTCCTTTGTCCTTGACCTCAACCTTGAAGTTCATGAGACAGAGACCCAGATTACCCCTTCCCCGACCCCCTCGTCCCTCCATTTATAAGGACTGGCTCCCCAGAGACTGCTCTGGACTCTGTGTGATCCAGGTCTCATAGCCATTTCGATAGCAATAGGGTGAGACAACGGCCCAAACCAAGCCAATCCGGCTCTGGCTGGCAATGGGACTGAGTTAAATTAGCTTCTGTAAGTGGCTAGATGCTGCTGAAAATGTAGAATAAGCATATTCCACTTTGTGTGCGACTAATCTGGAAATTCGATCTTTTTTGCTGATAGAGGGGTTTGATCCGAGGGCCTTTGTGTTCCCAGTCATTTTTATTTTTTTTTATTTTGAGACAGGGTCTTGCTCCACTGCTAAATTTCCCAGGCTGGGCTGAAATTTCTGATCCTCCTGTCCTGGCCTCCCAGAGGGCTGGGACCACAGGTGTGTGCTACTGCGCCAGCCAAGAAACTCTGTCTGTAAATTTGCCTCAGGCTTTGGTTGACATTGTTTTTAATGGATGGTAGTATACACTCGCCCTTCTGTAAATACTGCATCCAAATAGTCTGTTGCTTCCAAATTTATTTGCCCACTCATGGGGCTGGAGATATAGCAGAGTGGCACAAGCACCTGCCTGGCAAGTGCAAGGTCCTGAGTTCAATTCCCAGCACCAAAATAAATAAGTAAATAAATAAATAAATAAAATAAAAATAAAAATGTTGCTATTTGTCCAGCCTTGATCTTCATGTCTGTGCAGCTTCCTGTCTTGACACCTTTCCATTTGCATGGCTGCTGGGTATTTCCAGCTCTTGTGCCCAGAATATTTCAATTTCTCTCTCCAACTTGACCTTTTCCAAGTCTTTCCTTATATCTGTGAATGACACACATATATCCTAGCAGTCTTGAAGCCTTGATGTCTTCACCTTGATGTCTCTCACCTCTTGTGTCCTCCCAGTCCTTCCTGAAAACATTAATCTCCCCACCTCCCTTCTTGTCACTGAAGCAGGATGTGTGTCCTTCTTCAACTACCATGTTTTCCTAATGCTCCCCCATTTTTCTCTTATGCCCATCCCTGTCCCTAAAACCGCAAAATGACTTTTGTAAAGTAATCCAATTGTAGTATTTCCTGCTCAAACATTCCCAATAGCCAGGCATGGTAGTACACACTTAGCCAGCACTTGGGAGGCTGAGGCAGGAGGATCACTGCCAGTTCAAGGACAGCCTGGGCTACATAGTGAGACCTTGTCTCAATAAAAGCAAAACAAGTAAAAAACAAAACAAAACAAAAACTCAAAAAAACCCCACTAACATTTCCATCTTTTAAAAATTCACTCCAGGCCTGGTGGCACATGCCTGTATCCCTGCATTCAGAAGGCTGAGGCAGGAGGATCTTTGCAAGCTTGAGACCAGCCTGAGCTACAAAGTGAACTCAAGGCCAGCCTGAACTACATAGCCAGACCCTCTCTCAAAAAGACAAAAAAAAAAAAAAAAAAAAGAAGAAGAAGAAGAAGGAAATGATAGGAATTTTTTTTTAATCCTGGCATTTTGATTAAACTTAATTTGATGAATTTTTTAAATCTTATTTTTTGTTTATTGTACCAAACGCAGTGAAAATTTTAGCCTCACTAAGCGTATAGAATACAGTATGTAACCAGTAGCAAACACCACAGGATAAACCTAAGCCCTGGCATGCTTTGACAAATATTATCACGTGCCAATTAAGCCCCATTGCTTCAAAGAGAAGAAAAACAGTCCTTGATCTTCCGAAGTGAGTAATTAGAGGGGAAATAAGTACAGTCATAATTATAAGGGAAAGTCTAAAAAGTCAAAGCAAAGTGACTTCAAACCCCAGCACAGAAAAAAAAGAGAGGAAGGAAGGAAAGAGAGAGAGGAGGTAGAGTTTTGTTATTCTGCAAACAATGCTCATCAGCCATGCACTTGTAACCATAAGAGCAATAGAATTACAGATGTGGAAAACTTTTTGTGGTGGGGCGGGTCTTTTTGAGACAGGGTCTCGCTATGCAGTTCAGGCTGGCCTTGAGCTCACTTTGTAGCCCAGGCTGGTCTCGAACTCGCAGTGACTCCCCTGCCTCAGCCTCCCGAGTGCTGGGATCACAGGCGCGCGCCCCCACGCGAGGCCTAGGTGTGGAAAACATTAAGGAAGTGCATCAGCGGCGGCGCCGCGCCGCGCACCTGTAATCCCAGCATTTCAGACGCTGAGGCAGGACTGCTGCAAATTCAAAGCAAGCTTGGACTACATGGTGAGACCCTGTCTCAAAATAAAACCAACAAAACAAAACAAACAACAAAAATAAAACCCAGGGTAGAAATACGAAGTACAGAGATGTATTCACTATGAACTCACAGTGCGGGTCTCCCCCGGAGAGCGCTCCGCAGTTCTTTCCTCTGGATGCTTTCTGGCTCCGGATTCTCTCAGCCAGGTACTCTCAGCCCAGTCCTCCCCTAGAAAGGGGGGTCACCCAGCCTCTTAGCTGGGAGGTTAACCCTTTGTAGATCAGGTTGCAGCGTAAACATTCACTCGCATACCAAACTTCTCCAATAAAACTAAAACTGAAATATAGTCGGTAAAGATTAACAGAGGCAAATACTTCCCTTCTGAGTATAAATTATAATTACACTCCCTACTCTCTACTTGTCCTGAGTAGCTGTCTGCTCGTTTTTTTTTCCTTTTCCCCTATCTTCAAATAAACTGTCTTCTTTTACTTAAAAAAAAAAGAGCGGGTGTGGTGGCACACATCTGTAATCCCAGCTCTCACGAGGCTGAGGCTGGACAGTGGTTGAGAGCTCGAGACCAACCTGGGATACAAAGTGAGCTCAAGGCCAGCCTGAGCTGCATATCAAGACCCTGTCTCAAAAAACAAAAAAACAAAACTCACCCAAACTCCATATCCTTTAAATAACAATTTGCTTCCCACTCCACTAGACTCTGGCCACCACACTCCCATTTTCTATTTCTATAGGATTGACTCCTTTAGATTACTGATTTTTTTAAAAATATCGGTGCCCTTTGATAATAAACATGTAACAAGCAATTGTCACTTTAAAATTACTGAATATACTTTTAGTATCTAAGTTTCAATGTCTACTTGCAGTTCTAGTCTATAATTAGTTCAACCAATGCTATACTGGCGAGCATTTAGATGGTTTTTAATTTTTTACAACTACATTGCTATTAAAAATTCTCACAGGCTGAGTTCCATGACAGCCTGGAATACAATGACAGCCCTGTCTCAAAAAAAAAAAAAAAGAAAAAAGAAAAACCATAGGGTAGGGTAATAACTCGGGTAGAGAGCTTTTACTAGAAGTAGAACTGTTAAACTGCAGAGAATACACAATTTTAAAGCCTGTTGTGCTTCTTTCCAAACTATCCAACTAGCCTTCAGAAAGGACCTACCATTTCATACTCCTACCAGCAATACCCAGTTCTCACCCTAACTTCAGGGGCAGCTTTTCATTTTGGCCACCTATTTCATAGATGAAAGTACTAAACTGGGTGAGGTGACGCACACCTATAATCCTAGCACTTGGAAGACTGAGGCAGAAACATCTCCCCAAATATGAGGCCAGCCTGGGCTACGGAGTGAGTTCTAGGCCAACCTGGGCTACAGAGTGAATTCTAGGCCAACCTGAACTACATAATGAGACTGTGTCTCAAAAGAAAAGAAAAAAGATTATGCCCCTCCATTTTTTGGTACCAGGAATTGAAGTCAGGACCTTGCATCCAACCAGGCAGGCACTTGTGCCACTGAGCTATATCCCCAGACCAAGAGAACAAAAAAGAAAAGTCTAGTGTAGGACCTTTTAATTTTCATTCAAAATATTTTCTTTGAATTTAAAAAATATTTATTAATAAACCAGCTGTTGTAGCACATGCCCATAATCCCAGCACTCTGGGAGACTGAGGCAAGAAGATCACAAATTCAAATAGAGCCTGGGCAATTTAGTGAGAACTTATCTCAAAGGTAAAAATTTGGCTGGGTGTGGTGGCACACTCTTGTAATCCCAGCATTCAAGAGGCTGAGGCAGGAGGATCTTTGCAAGTTCAAGACCAGCCTGGGCTACAAAGTGAGCTCAAGGCCAGCCTGAACTGCACAGTGGGACCCTGTCTCAAAAAGACAACATAAGTAAATAAACAAACAAACATTTATTGAGGTATATTTTATACGTATCTATTTCAGGTATACAATACAAGAGGTTTTTCCCTTTTTTTCGTCTTTTTGAGACAGGGTCTCGCTATGCAGTTCAAACTGGCCTTGAGCTCACTTTGTAGCCCAGGTTGATCTTGAACTCACAGTGTTTCTCCTGCCTCAGCCTCCCGAGTGCTGGGATTATAGTTGTGCACCACCATGCCTAGCCTGCTTTAGCCTCTTGGCATCGCAGGAGTACCCTGCTGCACCTGGCTACAATTAGAGTCTAGCTGTGCAGTCTAGGCTGGACTCAAACTTGTTAAGTGGCCCACGATGACCTCCTCTTCTCTTCTCTTTAGACTCCCAAGTACTAAATCACAGGCACACACTGTTGTACTCTATGTGTACACGCCTGTACAATGATTTTCTTTTATAGCTCAGCTGTACAAGTGGCTGCCTGGCAAGTGCAAGGTCCTGAGTTCACTTCCTAGTACCAAAAAAATTATTTTTAAAAATGTAATGATTATTTCCACGACCATCATTACCATCACTTTTTACTTTACACTTAAATTTGAAACCAAGACTTCCGGGAAGATGGCGACCGGGTAAGCAGCAGAGAGAGAACCTCCCAGAGGATTACCACCCAGACAATGGAATATAGCAATATGAAGACAGAAAGGAGAGAGGTGTGTACCCTGAACCCAAGAAGGATCTGAAGTGGGAACTGAAGCCCTAGGAAAGACCAAGCAAAACCTCTCCTGGAGGAAAGGATCAGAGGGCCCTCGCGGCACAGTCGGATGGAGAAGAGATGGAGAAAGAGGAAGCCACTGCTTCAAACACACTCTTGGCCCAAGCCCTCGTTCCAGCAATCACAGCTTCAGCTTCGGAGACCCACGCTCACGGAAGCCTCCCGACTCGGCCAGGGGAGAGCGGAGTGCCAGGACCTGGTCCAGGTCTGGAGAGGAGAGGGCACAGCCAGGAAAAGAGGCAATGGTGGTTGGGAACTTTTGTCAAATCCAGTGTGAGGATGAGAGGTTGCAACAGCCACTGAAGCGGAGTGCCCACCCTGCAGCAACCTTCCTAATCAGCACCTGGAGGCAAGGTGGAGCCAGAGCAGCCAGTACACATCCCACCACACCCAGCTCTATGCCTGCCTCGAGGCTGTGGCCTCCTGCCTCTCCACTATGTGGGCGTCTGCCAGTGGGGAGTGGTGGGGTGCATCGGCAGCCACATCAGAGCCACAGCAACTCCCAGGGATCCAGCCAAGGAACAAACGGGAACTGGAGCACAACAGCAAGAGAGAGCTGCAGATGGAGGTGGATCACACGGCCCCATGCCCTTCTCACCCTAACATCAAGCAGGAAGCATGAATTGAGTTACTGGGCTTCAGCTCCCGCCCTGAACGCCCTCTGTGAGCACCTTGAGCCTGGGCGGCCTGCGCAATCACCACCTGTTCCTGACAGCAATGGGATGAGTTCACGGGCTTCAGGACTCACCCCAAACTACTAATACGAGCAATAAGAGTGTCTCCATACTGCTTGCATATATGAACCTTGTATGAACCCATGGCAACCGGGTAGGCAGCAGAGAGAGAACCTCCCAGAGGAATGCCACTCAGACATAGGAATATAGCAACATGTGAAGGACAGAAAGGAAAGAGGTGGATATCCTGAACTCGAGAAGGATCTGAAATGGGAACTGAAACCCTCAGAAAGACTAAGCAAAACCTCCTCTGGAGGAGGTGATCGGAGATCTGCCATGGCGCAGTTGGAGGGAGACGAGATGGAGAGGGAGGAGGTCGCTGCTCCAAGCACACCCTTGGCCCACGACCTTGTTTTGGCATTCGCAGCTTCAGCTTCGGAGACCCATTGCCCAGCTGCAAGGGGTGGGGAATGGTAACGCTGGAGATCAAAAGGAGGTGGGAGGAGAAGAAAGGGCCTCAGGCATGAAGGCAACGGGACAGAGCCAAAAGGGTCACAGAGGGCGCCCTGATGGGGGCACGTGCCCCACGGCTGCTCTGCTGAGGGCCCGCAGCTGCTCCGCTGTGGGCCCCATGGCTGCGCCACAGTGGGCCCTGCGGCTGCTCTGTTGTGGGCCCTGCAGATGATCCGCAGTGGGCTGCGCCACTGTGGGCCCCGCGGCTGCTCCGCTGTGGTCCCCGCAGCTGCTCCACAGTGGGCCCCGCGGCTGCTCCGCAGTGGGCCCCGAGGATGATCCGCTGTGGGCCCCGCGGACGATCCGCAGTGGGCCCCGCGGCTGCTCCGCTGTGGGCCCCACGGCTGCGCCGCTGTGGGCCCCGCGGATGATCTGCAGTGGGCCCCGCGACTGCACCGCAGTGGGCCCTGCGGCTGTGCCGCTGTGGGCCCTGCGGCTGCGCTGCTGTGGGCCCCACAGATGATCCGCAGTGGGCCCTGCAGCTGTGCCGCTGCGCACCCCACGGATGGCCCCGCGGCTGCGCCGCTGCTGCTCCACTGTGGGCCCGGTGGCTGCTCCGCTGAGGGCCCCGCTCAGTGCACCTCATGGACTGGACCTGCCCCCACCCATAGCACGACTACAGGGTGGAGCCGGGTGGTCCGCTGTCAGCATATGTGGTTTCCCACCTCTAACCATGGCAGTTTGTATAAACCCATGTAGGTTATAGTATAATCTGAGGCAGCTAAATCTCTTCCCAAGGCGAGAGTCCAAGGATATAGATAAACCCAGGAGTACAGTTATTATCACAGGGAAGATGACTGATGGAATGGTAGGGCAACGGAGATGAGGGAAGAGAAAAACTGAATGATCAAACGGGCCATCATCTGTGTAACTGAGTAACAGAGGTGAAGGTAACATAATGTAGGACAGCATCCAGAGCTAATTCCCTTCTATGTTCTCTATAATTCTGTATTTCCTCGATCATTTTTGTATTAACAGAAGTGAAGATAACTTTATATTATACAGCATCCAGTGCAAATTCCCTACTATCTTCTGTATAATTTGGTATTTCCTTTAATGTTTTTGTGTTAAATAATGTGAAGATAACTATGTAATACAACATCCAGTGCTAATTCCCTGCTGTATTCTGTATAACTTTGTATTTTCTGTATTGTTTATGGCTTTTCTGGTTCATATGTCTCCATTCTTTTGTCTTTAAAATAAAATTTTTAAAAAATTAAAAAAAAAATTGAAACCAAGTGTGATGGTGCAAATTTGTAATCCTCATAGTCTGGAGGCTGAGCCAAGAGTGTTATGAATTTGAGGCTAGGAAACAAGAATGAATAAATAAAGACAGAGCATCAGTTGAAAAAAATGTTTGAGATGGGATCTTGCTGCGTCTTCCAGGCTGTCTTGAACTTGCAGTGATCCTCCTGCCTCGGTCTCCTGAGTACTAGAATTAGAGGCATGCACCGTAACTCCTGGTAAAAAATAAATTTAGATTTGAAAACATACTTAATTTAGTTACTGGAAACTTTTACTCGCACCAGTTTAATAAAAGAATATTTTTTTCTTCAGGTACAGAAGAGATGGGGCTTCAGTGACCTCTACTCCATTGCTTAAACCTGCCAGTGCCAGTGCAATTTATCTTTCTTTATGATACTATTGCCCTTCATTCAACATTTTTTCACATTCCCCAAATTTATCCTTTTTTAATGTTTTATTTATTAATTAAATTTTTTTTTTTTTTTTTTTTTTTTTTTTTTTTTTTTATTTAATTTTTTTTTTTTTTTTTTTTTTTTGTCTTTTTGAGACAGGGTCTTGTTATGCAGTTCAGGCTGGCCTTGAACTCACTTTGTAGCCCGGGCTGACCTCGAACTCGCAATGATTCTACTGCCTCAGGCTCCCGAATGCTGGAATTTCAGGCATGCGCTACCACGCCCAGCCTATTTATTTTTGAGACAAGTTCTCACTTTGTATTTCAGGCTGGCATTGAACTCACTATGTAGTCCAGGCTGGTCTTGAACTTGAGGTGATCCTCCTGCCTCAGCTTCCCCAGTGCTAAGATTACAGGTGTGTGTCCCTACACTCAGCTGAGTACACATTTAGGTGACAAGAAGGCAGTGTTCTGCAGGTGAGGTTGTAGATTGGCTAATAACAAAAGAAAAGGGTCATTCTGAGCCAAGGCACATACTTGCAATGCTAGGTACTCCACAGGCCGAGGCAGGAAAATTATGACTTTGGTGTCTGCTTAGGCAATTTAGTGAGACCCCATCTCAAAATAAAGTAAAAGGGTTAGGGATGTAGGTCAGTAGGGGAGTGCCTGCCTGGCACACACGAGGCTTGGGTTCAATCCCCAATACTGCAAAGAAGAAATTACTTTATTGGGATTACTCACCAGACGTTAAGAGAAGTGCTCCAAAGAGCGCTTAAAACCTTTGTGTAATTTTCATAATGGTCAGTCATTAGAGAGACAATTACTATGCAAAATATAACTATGTTTGAAAAGCTCTGGGCCAAGCAGTTTATACAGCCCTTCGATGATATTTAGATATTAGCTCTGTCAGCACAGTAAAACAAGCTGGAATAATGACATGCAGGGTTTATCAACTAAAAAAGCACTATGTAGATGGTACAAAGATGAGCTTAATGAAAAATTATCAGGGGGATAAGATCTTGTGCTTGAGAAACCAGGACAACAGATGGCAAATGTGTTAAAGCAGGGCTTAACCTAGAAGCAATGAGATTTAGGTCATTACTGGGATGAAAATTAGAAGAAGACAGAGGAGACAAAGCAAATGTAGATGAAAATCTTTTATTAGCAAGTGAAAAAGAAATTGAAGGAATAAGAAATAAATGAGTCTTTTAATAAAGTCAATTACTTTCACAATATTTCCTTAAAGGGATAGGGGCCTATGGTATTTTGCTTTAAAGAAAAAGAAGAAGGAGAAGGAGAAGAAGAAGGAAAAGAGAGGAAGGGAAAGAAGAGTGTGTTCAGAGGCATAGCATACCTGACCTCGCATATGTGAGGCCCTCACTTCAATTCCCAGTAGCGCAAAAATAAAATAGGAAAAAGTAGGAGAGAGACGGAGATTAGAATTTCGGATTACAGGCCTGCAATGCCAAATCTGGAAACGATTTAATATCTGGGAATAGGAGATTGGTTTAAAAATTATGTTGTGTCCATAGATTTCAGTGCAAACAATTATTTTTGAGACAGGGTTTTGCTATGTAGTTCAGGCTGGTCTTGAATTTGTGGCAATCCTCCTGCCTCAGTCTCCTGGGTGGTGGGATTACAAGCATTCGCCAGCACGCCTAGTTTGTAAGATCGTTAATATTGTGTAAGTATGAGATTTATGTATTGAAATGGACAAAATTTGCTGTATCTCAGTAATTAGGAGAAAAACAGCCAGGAGGGGTGGTGCACACCTACAGCTGCAATTAAGCAGAACAACAGTTTAGTTAGACGCTGTCTTGAAATAAAATAAAAGGTCTGGGCTATAGCTCTGCAGTAGAGTGCCTGCCTAATACACTCCAGACCCTAGCTTCAATTCTCAGCAGTACAAAACAAAACAAAAAGAAAAACAGATTATAGTTTAGGAGGTATCTTATGGTATTTAGGTAAAAATAAACCTGCATGTACATTTTAAAAAATGTGTACAGATCTGTACCAAATAGTTAAGACTGGGTGGTTTTGGAGGAAGAATCACATGGAAACTTTCACTGTTTCTGTATTAAAATTTTTACAAAAAATTTATATCGCCAGGAAAAAAAATAGTCCTAATTTTGGGCTGGGCATAGTGGCACACATCCACAGCGACGTCACCCTGGGGACCGGATTCTGGGGGTTCTCAAGGATAAGCCTGGCTTGGGGAAGTTAGTGATTCAGAATTTGCAAATGGAAAGGGGACAAGAGATCAAAGAGGGGAGAGGAAAGGGGCTGAAAAGAACTGAGATGTGTCCTGAGCATATCCCTGCTCCCCATTGCAACAGGCATCTGCCAGGCAGGAGTTAGGGTTCTGTTAGACCGTAAGGACCCAGGCCCCAAAATGGAGTCAGGAAGTCCAAAACAGAGTAACTACCCTCCAGGCATCTTAAAAATCTTCTGTCAGGGGTCCTGTGGCTGCCTGGGACCTCCCTGGAGCATGGCCGGGCAAGACACTGGCTGGAGGCTGCAGGGCCCTGCATGGACGCTGCATACGTAGATCAGACCCTAAAAATACGTCGTGTCTTTCAGGACAGAGATTACATTGCTCATAAATCCCTTAAAAGCCCTAGATAAAAAGGCCTCACAGGTGTGCTATTAGGAGCCCTCCTGGCTACTGAGAGCTTTACTTCCATGTCTTTATATGTTTTACTTTCTTCCCTTACATCTTTTAAATAAATTTGCTTACACCATACTTCTGTGCATGGTTTCATTCTTAATCCTAAAACAGAACCTCATCATTCTGGTGACAGCACGATGTATGTAATCGTTATGTATTGCAACCATGTATTAATTAAAATTAAAAAAAACAACAAGAGCCGGGGATGTAGTTCAGTAGCACAGCACTAGCCTGGCAAGCATAAGGTCCTGAGTTCAATTCCTGGTACCAAAAAAAAAGAATAAATAAAAAACAATAACAACAAAAACACTTAGTGACTTAGAGAGTACCTAGAGCTGATCAGACCCTCAGATATTTGTGAGGAGAATGACTGGGAATAAAGAAAAAGACAAATTTCAGAGTGTTCGGGGGACTGGGAGGAGTTGTCTCTAGAGGACTGGCGCAGCTACCTCTGCAGCTGGCTCACTTTTACTGGCCAGCAAGGAGGCCAGGAGGAGGGGTAGCACATGTTTCGTGGAATAGCAACGGTAGAAAGTGGGTGGGTAAGGATTAAATTAAGGAGGAACCAGATTCTCTCTAAACCCAGATGCCTGTATTTTGAGAACTGTCCTCAACAGATGCTGTCTTGGCCCAGGAGTGCCGGGTCAGTAGCGTCCGCCATAGCCTGGGGACATGCAAGCCATCCTTATACTTCCCTGCTCCTGAAGCGAGGTCACACCGACCTCTGGACTTCCCGTGGGGGTGTGGGGGGGTTAGGTCACATAGCCAGGTGCCCCAAAATCTAGCACATAGCCTGGTCCCCAACAAGAGAGACCCTGCACAAAAAGGGAATGGGCTGGGGATGTAGCTCAGGGCTAAAGCCCTGGGTCCAATCCCCAGGATCACAAAAAATAAACAAACAAAAAAGGAAGAAAAAGAGAAAACAAATATGATCTCTGCACTTAGAAAGCTTTAAAATAATAAAGGGAGAAAGAAAAACATGGGAAGTCTTTAGAAGGTGTGATTGATAAGTTTATTAGCAATTTGTGAGGTATTTGGAGACTTTATATTTGAGAAACTAGGACATCAATAATGGTTTGTTTTTTTTTTTTTTGGTCTTTTTTGAGACAGGGTCTCACTATATGGTTCAGGCTGGCTTCGAGCTCACTTTGTGAGCCCAGGCTGGTATCGAACACGCAGTGGTCCTCCTGCTTCAGCCTCTCAAGTGCTGGGATTACAGGCGTATGTCACCATGCCTGGCTTTCCTCTCCTTTTTAAAAAAATAGTTTAAAAAAAATTTTTTTTTTTGAGAGAGGGTCTTGCTGTGTAGTTCAGGCTGGCCTTGAGCTCACTTTGTAGTCCAGGCTGGCCTGGAATTCAAAATGATCCTCCCGTCTCAGCTTCCTGAGTGCTGAGATTACAGGCGTGTGGCACCATGCTTGGCACTTAAATTTTTTATTGGTACATTTTAGGAATATATAATGATCACATCTATCATAGAGAATTTGTACTTGTACGTGATGATATAACTTGATTCTTCTTTCCCCCCATTTACCTACCTGCCATTCAATGCTTGTTCCCCTCATTTACGAAAGTTTTGTTTCCATTTTTTCCTTCTTTTTTCCATTTTTTTCTTTTCCTTTCCCCCCTCCTTGAATCCCTTTCCCATTTGAACATTTTATTCCAATTTCACAATATCTACCACACTTAACACTTTTGGTTTCTCACACCAGAGAAACAGTGGATATTTACACGTGAGTCCAAGTAATTTCACTTAAGAGTATGGTCTCAAGGTATATCCATTTATCTGAAAATGTCTTGTGCTTATCCTTCTCATAGCAGAGTAGTACTCCATTGTATGAAAACATCTCACATCTTCTTTATCCATTCATCAGTGGGCATTTGGGCTGCTTCCAAGATTTAGCTATTACACACTGTGCCACTATAAACATGGGTGTAAATATATTGCTGTGGTATGATGCTTTTAATTCTTTTGGAAAGATACCAAGGGGAATAGCTAGTTTGAACGGAATCTCTAGTCCTAGTTTTTGGAGGAATCTCCACACTGATTTCCACAGTGGTTGCACCATTTTACATTCCCACCAACAATGGAGAAGAGTTCCTTTTTTCCCACAGCCCTTTCAGGGTCTTGTTATTGGTTGATTTCTTGACAATAGCCATTTTTTCTGGAGATGGAATCTCAGCGTTGTTTTAATTTGCATTTCTTGAATGACCAATGATGTTGAACATTTTGTCATATATTTATTTTCCATTTCTACTTCTTCATCTGAGAAGTGTCTATTCACTTCAGATGCCCATTTTTGGATTGGGTCTTTAAATTTTGGGGGTTCTGATTTTTTTTAGCTCTTTATGTATTCTAGATATTAGTCCTTTGAGGAACAGCTGGCAATCCCCTCCCCCCCTGCACTGTGGGTTGTCTCCTCACTCTGTTTCTCTTGCTGAGCAAAAGCTTTTTAATAAGGTGAGATTCCAGTTGTTGTTTCTTTGTAATGTTTCCCTTGTGGTTGATATTTTGTTCATAAAGTCTTTGCCTACACCAATATCTTTAAGAATTCTTTCTATTCTATCTTCCAGCAGGTTTAGTGTTTGTGTTTGATCTTTAATCCATCTCAATTTTATTTTAGTGCATGGTGAAAGACATGAGTCTAGTTTTAATCTTTGGCATGTGCAAAACCAGTTTTTCCAGCACTATGTATTAAACAGGGTAACTTTCTTTCATGGAAGGTATTTGGCACCTTTGCCAAAGATATGGTGGCTAAGTATACTAGAGTTGTTTCTGCATTGTCTAATTTGGTCCATTGATCCTCAGGTCTGTTTCTTTTTTATCTTTTTTTGTCAGTACCATGCTGTTTTTATTGCAGTAGCTTTGTAGTATAATTTCAAGTCAGGAATTGTGATGCCCACTGCCTTGTCTTTGTTTTTTTTTTTTAAATTAATTAATTATTTATTTATTTTAATGTATGTGGTATGCTGGGGATTGAACTCAGGGCCTTGTGCATGCAAGGCAAGAGCTCTACCACTGAGCCACATCCTCAGCCCTGCCTTGTCTTTATTGCCTAGAATTGCCTTTGGTATTTTAGTTCTCTTGTGGTTCCAAGTGAATTTTAGGACTGTTTTCTCTAGTTCTGTGAGATATAGTATTGGAATTTTTATTGGGATTGCATTAAATCTGTATAGTAATTCTGAAAGCATGCCATTTTCACTCTATGGGTTCTTTCTACGCAAGAGCAAGGGATATCTTTCCATTTTCTTTTTTTTTCTTTCCATTTTCTGGTATCCTCTTCAATCTACTTTTTCAGAGTATTGTAGTTTTCAGTGTAGAGGTCTCTTACTTCCTTTGTTAGATGTATTACTAGGTATTTCAGTTTTTTGGATGCTATTGTGAAAGGTGTGGTTTTCCTAATTTCTCTCAGTAAGTTTGTTATGTATGTACAGGAAGGCTCTCGATTTTTTAAAAATTAATTTTATGAGACAGGGTTTCCCTAGACAGTTCTGGCTAAGCTTTAACTCACTATATACCCCAGGCTGGTCTCCAACTCAGGGCAATCCTCCTGCCCCTCCTTCCTGAATGCTGGGATTACAGGCATGTGCCACACTCCTGGACATGCTTTTTTTTTTTTTGTGCCAGGGATCAAATTCAGGACCCTATGCTTGCCAGGCAGGCCCTTGTGCCACTAAGCTATTTTCCCAGCCTGCTATTGATTTTTGAGTGTTGATTTTGTATCCAGGTATGCTACCGAATTTGCTTATTAAATCTAGAGGTCTATTTATGGAGTTTTATTTTCTTTTCTGCCCAAGTTAAGGAGGTACTGTTTCTGTTTGCTTATCCCACCCCCCATCTTGTTAGTACTGGTCTGATTCATGCGTCCTTCTTAACCACTCAACAACAGAATTTTTTTGTGGGGACAGGGGGGTGGTGGTGGTGGTGTGATAACTAGCTATTAAACCCAGGGCCTTTGACTTGAGCTATATCCCCAGGCTCCTTCACCCACTTTTTTTTTTTTTTTTTTTTTTTGCTGTACCAGGAATCAAACTCAGGACCTTACGCTTGCCAGGCAGACGCTTATGTCACTAAGCTATATGCCTGGCCCTACTCTTTTTTTTGAAATAGGGTCCTTTTTTTTTTTTTTTCTTTTTCAGACAAGGTCTCACTATGCAATTCAGGCTGGCCTTGAGCTCACTTTGTAGCCCACGCTAGTCTCCAGCTTGCAATGATCCTCCTGCCTCAGCCTGAGTGCTAGGATTATAGGCGTGTGCCAGCACGCCCGGCGAAATAGGGTCTTGCTAAGTTGCTCAGGTAGGATTTGAATTTGTGAACCTCCTGCCCTAGCTTCTCAAAATGCTGGGATTACATATGTGTGCCATCACAGGTAGTTTAACATCTTATAAACGTTTATGCTGTTAAGAATAGTGAAGAATATAAAGTCAAGAGTTACATGAATTATAAGGCTGGGGATGTAACAGAGTGCTAGGGCACTTGTGTAGCCTGAGCGAGGGAAGGCTCTGGGTTCAATTGAATGCTGGGTTGGGGTGGTGAAGAATTATAGGACTTACATGTCAACCAGGCCTCCCAGCCTAATATATATATAAAGGACGTTCTCTTTACTTGTCCTGGAAAACAGGAGAAACTATTAATGACTTAGTGTATTTTTTTTCTTCCATGGTTTTTAAGTTCGCTTTCGGTTGAAAACAATCTCTCTCTATCTGTATATATATCTCAGTTACAGAAAGAGGCACCAGTGAAAAAGGCGAGTTTCTCTTAGCAAAGGCAATGGCTAGTTTTGTGACCCTCTCTGGAACTCGGAAATAACTCAAAACTAACACGTAACACTGCCTTCACAAATGCACGCATCTCTTAAGATGTCTACAAACGCAAGGACGTACGACAGGTGGTCAGGCCGGCGCGGAGGCCCTGGGTGGTGGTGAGGCGGGCTTGCGCCCCAGTCGGTCGCTTCCCGCGCGGAACCGGATGAGGATATCTAGGGCAGCGGCCCCCTGCCCGGGGCCAGGCCAGTTTGCTTGGCTTGTGGGTTACCAGGGCGGTAAGCAGAGGACGGAGCCTTCGCATTGAGGAGAAAGCTAACTCTGGGAGACAGACATTTTTTTTCCTTTGTCCTTGTACCCCTTTCGGTACTGTTGGAAAAAAATGTTTTCCCTGTATGCATGTATTGCTTTAAAGCGAAAGGCAAACAAACAAAATGAAGTCTGCTTCCTTCATCTTTGGTCCTGGAGAGGCGCAGGGCGTCGGCGGGCCTGGGGAACATGCGGCGGGGAGGGCCTGACGCGCACACAGGCGCGGACGTCCGGGGGTCAATAAAGGAGAAATGGCTGGGAAGACTGCAGGGGGCTCAGTTTGCACAGTGGAACATGGCCTGTTCGCCACTGCTGCCTGTCCATTCTATGAAAAGGCCTTTCTTTATCCAAGCAGCGCGGTGGAGTTTCCTTTTGGCGCGTTTTCTTTTTCTTAAGCCCGAGGTCGACGTAGATTTTTGGCGTACGCTGACTACCTCCTTCACCGCGCACCGCGGGAATTCCGAGCTGTGGGCCGGCTTTCCGCTAGGCGTTGTAGACAGCAGCGATTGGATAGTAAAGCCGCCAGTCAGACTTCCCAGATACCCGGATGTAAAGCGGTACGCGATACAAAGGCGAACATCACCCTCCCGGCACTGTCTGGTACAGTGGCCAATAACCAGTCTTTGGGTACTGAGTGACAGGAAAGATAGCCAGTTACAAACTAGTTTCTGGAACGCATGTGGAAATTGTGGGGTTTAGCCTCACCCATCGCTGATTGTGACTGGGCAGAGTTGTGAAGAGCGGTAAGGCTGCCTAATTAGCAGTTGGAGCGAGAAAAGGCGTAGCCAATAGGAAAACTCTCAGGAGTGGGGCGGGGCCTAGGCCTTCGACTCGGGCGCAGAGGAGACTCGGGGGCCATTTTGTGAAGAGACGGAGACTGAGCGGTTGAGGCCGCGTTGCCGACCTCGAGCAGCAGTCGACTTCTCCACGTAGAACCTGGGAGCAGGAGGTTCGGAATCGAATCTCTTCTCTCGTCTCTCACCTGGTAAGTGGAGAGGGTGGACGGCAGGGATGTGCTGGGTTTCGCAAGGGGCTCGAGGGAATGTGGGAGAGAACGACGAAGGAATTCTTCACTCGGTCGGTAACAAGGCCTCATTTGTTGGGGGTGAAGTGGGGAGAGTTTTTGAGGCCATAGCCTTGGCGTAGGTTTAACCTGTTTTACTCTAGGCTGCTACCGTCAGGCAAAATGTCCCTTGTCGCTCTGGCGTTTAACGGCTGCTTTTCTTTTCCATTTCTACGATCGTCAAGACTCCAGAGACGGCGAAAGTGAAGACGGAGATGCTCATTAACATAATTGAAGTTAATGTGTTATTGATGATTGGTTGATGACTATTTTTACATTTGTTGCTTTAAATTTATTTTTGCTTTTTAGTATGTTGTTTGAGACAGGGTCTCTTTATTCCAGTCTGGCCTTCAATTCAGGGCGATCCTCCTGTCTCAGCCTCGACTGCTGGGATTTTTTTGCGTGCGTCAGCACGCCGGCTGCCTTAAATTTAAAATTTAGGCGGGGACTAGGACAGGATCATCAAACAGATGTTTTGGGAGCCTCTGAATTCCGGATCTTGCTAAATGGCATAAGGGTAATATTTTAACCCTAGACTTAGTTTTTTTGGAGGGGTGGTGGTGGTATTTTTTTGTAGTTCAGGCTGGCTTTTTTTTTTTTTTTTTTTTTTGTCTTTTTGAGACAGGGTCTCAGCAGTTCAGACTGGTTTTGAACTTATTATGTAGGCCAGGCTGGCCTCGAACTCACAAGATCCTCCTGCCTCAGCCTCCCAAGTGCTGGGATTAACAGGCTTGCGCCGCCACACCCCGCGAGGCTGGCTTTTAATTTGCCCTGTAGCCTTGGCTATCCACGAACTGGCTGCTATCCTCCTGCCTCAGGCGCCCCCCGCGGCCCCCCCCCCCCCCGCGTGCGCTGTTTTTTATTGACCACTTTTCATTTTGTTCTTTGTAATCAGATGATGGATCTCGAAGTAGTTATTTTCTATTTGATTTTTAAAAGGAAGTTTTGTAGCCTAATTAACACTAATAATTACAGCTGGACTACTTTTTGTCTGCAGGTCACTTGAAATATATAAGTTAGTGGGACTTTGCTTCAGGTAGGTATTACCTTTCTCAGATAGAAACTAAGGCATAAGGTTGTCAGGATTATACTAAATCAGAAGCAACCCTACTAAGGAATTTGACCATTAAGTAGGTTAAGTAGTTTTACTTAATAATTGGAATGCTAGGTACTTAAATCCTATTTTAATCTTCAGGAGAACACAACTTAGAGAAACCCCAAGTAACTGGAAAGTTCTTTCTTTTTTTTTTTTTTTTTTTTTTTGTACCGTAATCAAACTCATGGCTTCAGGCCTGCCAAGCAAGCGCTTATGCCGCTGAGCTATATCCCCAACCCAGTAACTGGAAATTTCTAAACTGAACTTGGGAAAAGTAATTACAAGATTTAGGGTCGATTTCCAACGATTAAAAAAGTTAAAAATTAACTTTGCGGCATACTCTGGCATGAATGAATCCCATCCTTCTGCAGTGGTAGAAATGCCTTGACAGTACCTACTATTTACTAGGTACTGAAACTAAATTAGTTTTTTTGTAAATTAAAGCCGGGTGTGGTGGTGTATGCCTGTAATGCCAGCACTGGAGAGGCTGAGGCAAGGAGGATAGTTAGGAGTTCTAGGCCAGCCTGGGCTACAAAGTGACCTCAAGGCTAACATGAACTGCATACGGAGACCTGTCTCAAAAAGACAAAAAAATTATTGGGGTTTGGTGTGCAATTTGGTGATAGCTTACCTAACCTACGGAGGGTCTGGGTTCAATTCCCAGTATAGCCAAAAAAAATCCTAAAGCCCCCGATATGATAAATAATAAAAAATGACATAGTTCTTTAGTGTCACATTCACTTAAGTGGAAAGTCACTTTAAAAATCCGCGTGTAAGATATGGTTCATGTTATTTTTCACAAAAATAAATGCTTTTAAGTACGGTATAAATCGGTACTGCACAAATTTACACCTTAAACCACTTTGGTAGAAAATACAGATCAAAAACATGGTCTTTATTTTTGCATTACTGGAAATCAAACTGAGGAACGCTCAGCACTGTTCTAGCTGCATTCTACTTTGAGCCAGGGTTTTGTTAAATTGCCCAGGCTGGGCTTTAGTTTGTAATCCTCCTGCCTCAGCTTTTGTCAGTGCTGAGGCACAGGCATCTGCCACCAAGTCTGGCTTCCTTTCATTTTACAAAGCATAAACATTTATATTATACATGGGTTTAAAACTAATTTCTCAATGGTGGAGTGTGGTGGTACACCCGTGTAATTGCAGCTCTAACAGGCTGAGGCACGAGGATCACTGGAAGTTCAAGGCCATCCTGGATTCCATAGGGAATCACCCTGTCTCAAAAAAAACACAACTAGGTTTTCACAATGCTCAATGATTAGAAGTGAGATGTGAGGGCAGTAATTCATTTAATAGGAAATAATCTATTCAGTGTTGGTAAATGTCAAAAATTAATATGGAGCAATTACTGGTAACTGTTGAAATTGTCTTAGAAATAGATTCTTGAAGATAATCATGTACCAAGGTAGCAAAAATTCCTGAGTTAGTATCAGGCATTCTAGCCAAAAAAATTAGTATCAAACAATTCTAATATGTTGTCAACTAGGTAAGCATTGTTTACGTTTTCAGTTTGGAAGGGCTTGAAAGAGATGAAGTATGCAGGTATTTGGACCTCCTTTTTTGCCTATGTGAGCTATTCTTGGGGATATTTGACATTTGCTGTTCCTTCTGTATTTAAACATTCTTAGTGTTTATAAGTAGATCTCAAGTTTGATGTTACATGTGACCTTGTTTTGTATGGGATGGCAGTTAGAAATAAGCAAGGAACATACAGTATTCCAAAATAGGTAGGTGTTCAGTTTTAAAGATGAAATATATTACTGATGAGTGTGAGAAGTGTTAATTAGCTAAAGTGTAAACACCATGGAAAGAAGTTGGCCTAGGAGTTAGGAGAACTACCCTTTGCTGATTTTATCTCATCGTTGGGCAAATCAGTTAAAACTTGTGCATTTTAGTTTTATAGTTACAAAATGAAACTACCTCTGACTTTTTGTAATTGAAGTCATTTGTTGTGAAGGGCTGAAAAGTGCAGTAAGTTTTATGATTCTTTACATTAATAATTATTATGAATTGCTTACAAACAGTATGTCGGTATGTTGTCTTTGAGGAGCATAATTTTTTCATGCTTCCAGTGTGTATTCATTGCCATTGGGTACTGGGAAGATTATGATTTTGTGCATGTTAGATTTACTAGAGGACCTGGCAGAAACCAGTGGTGCTAGATGAAGCATAGCTAGGGGTGTTCATTATAGATAATGAAAGTTTCAGATTTAGAAAAGGAAGAAAAAAACCTAAAATTTTAACATCCCTTGGAAGATTGACTGAATCAGTGTGAAAGATTATAATATTCTTAGGTTTAATTTTTTCAAAAGTTTGTTTTGTCTGTTTTTGAGGTGGGGTCTTGCTATGCAATTCAAAGCTGGCCTTGAGCTCACTTTGTAGCCTAGGCTGGCCTCAAAATAGTCCTGTCTCAGCCTCCTGAGTGCTGGGATTACAGGCTTGTGCCACCATGCCAGGCAAGTTTTTTTTTTTTTTTTTTTTTAACTCAAATTTTTAGTACAATATCCTGTGTATGTTATGCTGGTTTAAAACTTAGGGAATCCTCCTGCCTTTGCGACTGAGCGCTGGGATTACAGACGTAACACTTCACAACATGGAGTGTTGTGTTTTGTTTTGGGACAGTGTCTCACTGCTTCAGGCTGTCCTCAAACTTGACCAGGTTTCTCCTGGGTGCTGGGATTATAGGCGTGTACCAACACACCCTGCCCACTCCCTTTTGTTTAAAGCATAAGAATTTCTAATTGGGTTAGTATGACGGGGCTTTAGAATTGGATCTGTAGCTAGGCATGGTGGTACGCCTGTAATCCCAGCACTCAGGTGGTTGAGGAAGGAGGATCATTAAAGAGACCAGTCTGGACTTACGAAGTGAGCTCAAGGCTAGCCTGAACTGCATAGTAAGACCCTATCTCAAAAAGACCAAAAAAAAAAGGATCTGTAATAAGGGCAGGAAATGGTTCTCATGCTGGTGGTTGTCAGAGTTTGCTGAGAGAGTACTTGTAGAAGGACTCCAAACCTTGGAATTTTCACAAAGTATAATCTAGTGATAGTCTTAATTGAAACATGTTACAATAAATTGCTTGTTTGGATCCATTTTTGAGTTGAAGCACATCAATGTGACATGTCTTTTAGGGGAGGCAGCTTGACATTGAAGGATGTAAATGCTTTCAAGTTACTGCTTTTTTAGCTTGTGGCACGAGTGCAAAGGATTTGCTTGTGAATGAGAAATGAAATTAACATCTGAAGAAAAAACTACTTTCATGGTACTGGGGATTGAACCCAGAGCCTTCTCTTATTCCCAGCCTGCCTTCATATTTTAAATTTTGAGACAGGGTCTCTCCAAGTTGCCCAGGCTGTGTTGCCCAGGCCATACTTGAATTTTTGATTCCTCTGTCCCAGGCTCCAGTGCTGGGATTACAGACATGTACCACCACCCTTGAATCCTGAAAATTTTTGTGCAGGTTTAGACTGTGACTCTGAATAAGAATGTTGCATTGTTAATTCTAAAATACTGACTCAAAACAGGTAACATTTAAATGTATATTTTCTAAAAGTTTACACACATTTTATGTAGTTTTTACATTTGCACAATTAGATGTAAAAGTAACTTCCACATCATGCTCGTTTGTCTACTTTAAAAATTTGTTAAAATCTTGGTACCTGTTCTGTTGCTGTAATCTTTTGATATTTTTGGCTCAAGGAATCACTTTTCCAAACTCAGTTTAATCACTTAAAAACTCAGCTGGGTGTGGTGGCACACGCCTGTAATCCCAGCACTGGGGAGGCTGAGAGAGGAGGATTGTCAAACATTTGAGGCCAGCCTGTGCTGCTTAGTGAGTTCAAGGCCAGCCTCAGTGATGTAGTGAGACCTTGTCTCAACCAGAAAATAGATGCTTGAGTTGACTGAAATTTGAAGGGACAATAATAAGACTTCATGGCTAAATAGTGAAATGTGAGTAGAACCATTTTATGCTTTTTTGCACAGTGAGCTACAATCTAATTGCAATTCTCTAGTTAATATAACCATCAGTTTATGTCAGGTATCAGATTCTTTTAATCCATACTTTGTAATTAGTGGTAATGTATTGAAGTGAACCACAAACATTCCATAAGGACCATAATGTTTTCATCTGTTTATGACATTAAATACTCAGTGGCCACATAGATAAACATTCCCTTTCATATGCATGATTTTTTTTGTCAGCAGACAGGGTTCCTTGCAACAACACCTGTTCCCTATCAGGCCTTGTGGTTTGATCCCGTTCTCTCTTTGCTTTTTTCTTTCTTTAGTATTTGGGTTGATCCCAGGAGCCTTGGCGAATGTTAGGCAAGGCTTCTACCACAGACCTAGATCCCCAGACCTTTTATTTTGAGACAGGATCTTGCCAAGCTTCCCAGGCTGGGCTCAACTTGGGATCCTTCTCCCTCAGTTTCCCAGACAGCTGGAATGACAGGCGTGCACCACGGATCTGAGCTCACTCATTGGTTTTTGAGAATAGATGAGTCACCTCTAGTGTATATCTTCATGGTAGACCATTTAAAATAGCTTTGGTCTGTGTTAAGTACATAGACTTAAAAGTTTAAAACCCATGAATCTGCTTTACCTTTTTAGTATTTGACATTTGTTCACTTCTTTTATCTCTGTGTTGGCCTGGTTCTTTATTTTCTTTGCCCAAACTGCTGATTATCAACATGACTGTTCAAATGTACACTCCTTTGGAGCCCCTAAGGGAATGTTGACATATATTTAGTTAATTTTACTTACCTATTGGTGTTACAGAATTGTAAAGACAGTCACTGGTAAAAGTGATGATTCTATGAAGGCTCTTCCCATCCCAGTGAAATGTTATGCTTTACCAAAATGTGTTAGATGCAATAGACAGATGTTTCTGTCAGGGGTTAGGGCACAACATTTCTGAGGAACTCTGACTCAATCTGTCCCTTCTCCTTTCACAGGGCAGCAAGGCGAAACCCCATCCCTACTCACTGGAGCTCAGCTTTGATTTTTAACCTCCTTTCCCCACCCTTTCAGAACACACACATTCCCATTTCAAAACTGATTTTATAAAGACATTTTATACATAATGATGCAACATGGTGTGCACTACAGCAAATTTACAGGTGTTTTTTTTTAATTGTTTCCAAAAACGGGACCTGGATTTAAGATGTAATTTTTAATATTTCTATTTTTTAGCAGTTGGGTTAGAGGAGGAGCCTTTTAGCCTCTTATAAACTGACCTCTCTACTTCCTCGTGTATTTTTAAGATTGATGGATGATGTGGAAAGGGCTTTGCTTGTCTGCTACTGAGAACATGACCCTTGCGGTTTTTGTGGAAACTGCTTTTGGAAAGAAAAGAAATGAACTTTACTTACTTGACATTTTTTCACCTCCCGTTTTTCTAATCTGGGCTATTTTTATTTTTGTTTTTTTACAGTGAGATTTTTTTGATCTTCAGCTACAGTAAGTTACTCCAATTTTTTTTTTACATTTTTCCTGACTTTCCGCTGATTTCCTTTTTATTGTTGTTACTAGTTATTATTATTTATTATTATTATTATTATACTTATGATGGTGATGATGATGATGATAATGACACTGATGATTTTTAACCAGATTAAAATCGAGTTTTTCTGAATGTTTGTAAGAATTTCTTCGGCCTCCTGATTAACTTTGGAATTTTACACCTTGGGAGAGAAAGCAAAGGCATTAGCATTTTTAAGTGGATTGATCACATAAACCTTCTCTCCCAACCTCACCCTTGCCCTCAACCCCTTCCCCACACTGGAAATAATTTTACTGGCTGTTAAGTCTGTGATCTTATTTTTCCTGATCTTTAACTTAACTGTTTTAGAGCATCTCTGGACGTCTGTATTTTTAATTTTTTTTATTTTTGTTTTTTATTTTTAATCTTTCATTTGTTAAATTTTTAAACTGTGCTGCAATAAAATGTGTGTGGTACTACTACTTAACACCTATTACAGTGATGGCTTTTTCCTGGAAAGCCATCTTCCTCCTGTTTCCCTTGAAAATCCCATCCTGCTTTCCTGTACACTACTCCTCACAAACCACAAGCTGCAGCAACACGGATGCCCAGCCTGGAGCAGCATCAGCCAGGATGACCTGGAGCCAGGGGGGCCTTCGGAACAGATGCACACCCTTCCTGGGTGATGGTAAGAGGTGTAAGGGCCATGTGGTTTCATTGCAAAGACTAGGAAACAGACTCATTTTAGTTGATGTGGTGTAGGTTATAGCCTCTGGAAGTGTTTAGGTTAAGTGTCTAGGTAGAGAGCTTGTGAAGTTTTCCAGAGAGGCATCCTCAATTTTTTGTATACTATAACAGTGAGTTTTTAATTAACTGGGGCTGATTAGAGAATTTTTGGTAACTAGAGGAGCTGGAATTTACACTTCAGATGGAAACATCTTGTTGTAATAGCAGCAAGGCAAGGACATACTAGGGAGTTTTTTTTCTTATATTACTGCAAATCAGTAAAAAATGTCATTTAATCGTTAGGTTTGTGATAGTATCCTGGATTATATTAGCTAAATTTAATGTAAAAAGATTACATGCTATAATAATAGAATGTTATTTCATTGCAGGATTTTTTTCAGGAATTAAGGGAGGGTAGGGTTTTTAATCTCGGAAAGCAGAAGATAAAAATTTTAATTTCTGCATCCAAATAAAGAATATAAGGCTGAATACTTTTCCAGTTCAGATTTGAGGTCCAGTTACCTGTTGGACTGCGTAGTGTATTTTGCTCTGGTGGTAGTAAGAGCCTTTTTTACTTTTTATAAACTGACCTTTGTGCTTCCTGTATTTTTATGAGTATTGAAAAGAATAATGCAGAGATTAGCGAAAATGTGACTAGCCAGAGTTGAGGTTTTTTTAACCTTTAGTATTGTAGTTACTACAGTGAATTTTTTTTTTTTTTTTTTTTTTTTTGGTCGATAGTCTTGCTCTTGCCTTATCCTCCTGAGTGCTGGATTATAGGCATGTGCCATCATACCTGGCTCTATAGTGGAATGTGCTTGCACTTTTTTGAGATGAGATTTCACTCTGCAGTTCTGGCTCACATGTAGCCCAGGCTGTCCTTGAACTCTTATCCTCCTGTCTCAGCCTCATGAGTGCTGGGATTAAAGGTGTGTGCCACTGCAGGAGCTCCAGCTGTTCACTTTAGATTTAGTGTTACTTATTTATTTCTAGAAATCAGTTTTATGTCATATTTTAATGCTTTGGGGAATGTAGAAAAGTGTTAGCTCTAAGAGACTTATTGCCTACTGAGGGAGACAGATGAGTGGGGTAATGCCACCATGATTAGCAATAAACAGGAATACTACAGAAGCCTGTAGAAATGGGTATCTGATTTAAGAGGTCAGGGAATGAGTTTTTAAGAGAATGTGAACTGAATTGAATCTTAGGTTAAGACCGGATCATAAAAACTTCAATACTGTGCCAAGGAGTTCTCTATTTTTTTCTGGTAGTGAGCAATTGAAGATTCTTTTTTTTCTTGAGATGCAGGGTATTGATTGCTGTTGAGGCTGCTCTTGAACTTGCTGTAGCCCAGGGTGGCCTCTAACTCACTATTCTGCTGCAGCTTCCTGAGTGTTAGAATTACAGGTGTGTGCCACCATACCTAGTTTGAGGATTCCAAATAGGAAAATGATATCAGGAGTTTATTTTTAGAAACTGTTAATATTAGCTGGGCATGGTGGCACACGCCTGTAATCTTAGCATTGCAGGAGGCTGTTGCAACTTCCAGGGCAGCCTGGACTACAAATTGAGTTTAAGAACAACCTGAACTGCATAGTGAGACCCTATCTCAAAAAGATCAAAAAAAGAATTACAGCAGTGTGAAAATGGCTTAGAATATGGAGGATGGGAGTGCCTGCAGTAAAGGAACTGATGATCAAGCTTAGATCAGGAATATTTCATGTGAAAGCACAGATAGTGGGGGGAAAATTAACCTTGGAACAAGACATAGTAGTAGAAATAGCTACCAAAAATGTGAAAGAGGCAGAGGTATGTGTTGCTAAATCTTGTCCTTCCTTTCACTCCTCATCTTGTTAAACCTGTGTTTGTCACTCAGTCATACATACCACTGTCTTCCATGAACCTTTTTGCTTCACCGTTTGGTTATTTTGTTTCTACTTATTGGAGTGACTGTCCCTACTTTTTTTTGCCCATGCTTAATGGGTTTTTGTCTTTGTTATATTGGTCTTTTTAACGTACTATGTGGTTCATACTGGCCTTGAGTTCACTTTGTAGCCCAGGCTGGCCTAGAACTCACAGTGATCTTCCTGCCTCAGCTTCCTGAATGCTGGCATTGCAGGCCTGTGTCGCCGCACCTGGCAGCCCTTTTTGATTAATCTATTTATTTACTTTTTTGAGATGGGTTTTTATATGCTGTGGTTCAGGCTGGCCTCAAACTCACTGTGTTCAGGCAGACTTCATTCTTCTTCCCCTGCCACCCTAGTCTTGGCATTATAGGCATGTAGCACCATGCCTGGCACCCTTTTCATAATGAAACTAATTTTTATATCACTCAGGCCAAAGACTTGGTGTATATATATCATTGACTCTCATACCTCACCTTTCGTCTTTTAGAAAATTATCACCCCTTAGAACTCGATTCAGCATGGCATGGTGGTGCACACTTGTAGTCCCTTCACTTGGGGAGGTTGAGACAGAAGGATTGTTGCAAGTTTAGGACATCCTGGGCTACAGAGTGAGTTCAAGGCCAGCCTGAAACTGCAGTGAAGCCCTGTCTCAGAAAACAAAAATTATGAGAAATTTTGGTCAGTGCATCATTACAGAAAGCAGTAATTTGTGTGATACTGTGGGTTGAGTGCAAGACCTTCATCTTTTTTGTATTTTGAGATATCTCTTAGTTGCCCAGGCTGGGCTCAAAGTTGGAATTGTCTGGCCTGAGTCTCCCAGGGTGCTGGGATTACAGCTAAGGGTCAGCAAGCTGGACTAGGTTTGCGTGTTTTTTTGGTGTTTTTTTTTTTTTTTTTTTTTTTTAATTCTACCAACTAATCTACACTCTCTAACCCATCTCATCACAGTGTAATGTTTGGCTGGGTGTAGTAGGGCATGCTTGTAATCTTAGCACTCTTGGAAGCCTAAGGTAGGATTGCCAAGAGTTTGAGATCAGACTGGGATATTCAGTGAGTTAGGAAGATCAACCTGAACTACTGTCTCAAAAACAAACTAAATGTAATGTTTGAAGAATGCATTGCTTGAAAAAGGACTCATGCTTGAAATTCACCAAATGGCTGCTTGTTTCAGCCCTTAAGTCAAAATTGTGCTGTTTTGCAAGATGTGCTACAGGATCTGCTGTTTGTCAGTATACTGTGCTTTAGTCACAGGAGCCTCCTTCTGTCTTAAACATGAGATAGGTTCAGACCTCAGAAGCTTGAAATTGACTATTTCATCAAAAGATTAGACCCACCCACCCTATCTTCCTTCCTTCCTTCCCTCCCTCCTTCCTTCCTTCCCTCCCTCCTTCCTTCCCTCCCTCCCCCCTCCTCCTCTCTTTCCCCTCCCCCCGTCTCTTTTTCTCTCCCTCCCTCCCTCCTTCCTTCCTTCTCCCCCTTCCTTCCTTCCTTTGAGACAGGGTCTTGCTATGCAGTCCAGGCTGGCCTTGAGCTCACTTTGTAGCCCAGGCTGGTCTTGAACTTGCAGAGAACCTCCTGCCTCATCCTCCCTTGAGTGCTGGGATTACAGGCGTGTGCCACCGCACCAGGTTTAAATACTTTTTTTATACTAAAATGAACTAATCTGTTAAAGGATTAATTGATTGGGGCAAGGTCTTGCTATATGGTTTGGGCTAGCCTTGTACTTACTTTAGCCCAGGCCACTACCATATCAAGGCCAGACTGAACTGCATAGGGAGACCTTGTCTCAAAAAAGACAAAAATAAAAGTAGAAAATGGTTTCTCATAAAGACTAGTCAGAGGAATTTTCAATTGATGGTATTTTTTTTTGTTTTCCTGGGGTTTTTTTGTTCTGACAGTTGTACCTAGAAGTAATCTACCACTGAGCTACAATTCCATGATTTTGTTGATTTTTTATTTATTAAGTGGTGGCAAGGTTTGTTTGAAAAAGTAAAAGTGAAGTGTGAGGGAGAAACTGACTTTGCAGAGTGAGCTTGGGCCATGTAAAAGAGAAAAAGGAAGGTGAGAGTACACCCTGGAGGTAGCATGCTGGGTTATGTAAGGAAAGCTGCACTAGCCTTTTGATGTTTGTTTTTTGAGATAGAATATTGCTAAGATGCCAAGGCTGCCTACCTGAGTGATGGGATTATAGGTATGTGCCACCATGCCCAGATTCATGTGGATTTTTCATAAAAGATGCTCCTACTTCATTGTACCTTTACTCCAAATTGTACATACTTACAGAACATCTACAGTGAGCCCCCAAAATGACATTGTATTTAAATGTTGCTGTGCTTTTCTAAAAGCATGTCAAAAAGCATATATACATAACAAGATACATTATTTAATCTGAACATTGTATGTTTGTAGATACAGATATAAAAATGTTACTAGTTGGGATGGAGATACAGCTCAGTGGTAAAATGCTTGCCTAGCATGTGGGAGGCCGTGGCCCAAAGTGTCAGCACTGAAAAAATTGCAAATACATACACTATTAATAATGTAGTTTGTTCAGTTTTTTCTGTTACAAAGTTTGAGATGAATTTGTAAGTATCTTAGAATTAAGGCTTGGTGGTATAATTGTTCAGGGTATTACACAGATTGTTAAAACTATTTGCTAAGAGGTTTACTTGACATTAAGTTTGCTTACAATGTTAGTGGACATTAATACTTTATGGCTAGGTTTTTTTTTTTTTTTAAGAGTTCCTTGCTGAGTAGTTCAGGCTGACCTTGAATTTGGTATGTAGCCTAGACTCATAAAAATCCTGCTTCAGGCTGCTGGTGTTGGTAGTACACACATTCTTGTGCTGCCATTCCTGGCTAACACTTATTTTCTAGTTTGATCAGTTACATTTGGTCTCTTGCTTTATTTTAAGATTTGGTTTGTCTTACTCATCTCTGGTGTTTGAGTTTTAAAATTCTTCGAGGTAGAAATTTTTTTGAGTGAAACATAGCTATCAGATTGACTCTTGCTTTTGCAGACACATGTACACACACACAACACATATTTAGTGTTAAATCCTTTTAACAGGGAGATTTTCCTAATTAAATGAGAATAGCATAATGAATCGCCATGTATTTGTCCAGCTTTCCTTTTTTCTTTTTAAAGCTGGGTCTCAACTGTTGCCGGTTTGTGCTTGGACTGTTGATCCTCTTCCCTCAGTTTCCCAAGTACCTAGGAATACAGATACATACTGCCATGCTTGGCACTTGGCCAGCTTTGAAAATCTAATTGGTTCCTGGAGGCAGGATGAGTACTGAAAAACCAAACAGATTGTTTAGGCTGGAACGGGTAGTGAGTTGTGAGGCATTCAATACCTAGAGGTTCTCCCTGAGTACTGGTGTTAAATTTTCTTACTGGAATATGTTGAGTATGTGTTTGAGAAGTTTTAAAGCAATCAAGTATCAAAGTATAACACTATATTTTTATTTTATTTTTTTGAGATAGAGTCTTGCTGTGTAGTAGTCCAGGCTGGCCATCTGTGTTCCTGCCTCACCTGCTCTCAGCCTCCTTGAGCTGAGGTGTGTGTGTGTGCGTGTGCCACCATCCCCTCCTATTATAACCACTGTACTGCTTACTGTTAAATACCCTTTAAATGCCTGAATCATTACTTTGAAGAGTTGCGTAAGGGGTTCCTCAATTTAGTTTTGCTAGCACACAATTCTTTGTGAAATTTAAGAGGGTTGCAGTAGTTTTTGTTGTTGTTGTTTTTTTTTTGTTTTTTTTTTTTTTTGGTGCCAGGCAGGTGCTTGTGCCACTGAGCTATATCCCTGGCCCTGTACATTTTTGAGTAAGTGGAATTACAGGCATGCACTTAGCTAAATTTTTTTTGTGGGGGGGTCTTTTTGAGACGGTTTTGCTATGCAGTTCAGGCTGGGTTTGAGCTCATTTTGTAGCTCAGGCCAGTCTCCAACTCAGAACGATCCTCCTGCCTCAGCCTCCTAAATGCTGGGATTATAGACATGCACCACCTTGCCCAGCTACATTTCTTAATACAAAAATTTTTTTGAGACAAATTCTTTGTAGTTACCCTTATTGGTGATAGAGCCAAATAGAGGACAAAGAGGAGAGTCTACTATATTTTTAGGTGCATTTCAGAAATTCATGTATGAGTTATTTAGGTTTGAATGATGGAGAGTGTAATAGTGTCTTAACTAAAAAATTATTCAGGGTTAACTAGGCATGGTGGAGCATGCCTGTAATCCCAGCACTTGTGAGGCTGAGGGAGATGAATTTTCAGTTGTGAGAGGCCTGAGCTACATAGGTCTAATCTTTACAAAAAAAAAAAAAAAATTCAGAACTTCTCTTATTTTGTTACGCTAGCTTAAAGTCTTCTTTTAAAAAAAATTAAGTTTATTGATATATTTTAGGTATATATAATCGTTTATTATAGGCAATTTATATCTGTACATGATATAACTTGATTCTTTTTTTTCCCCCATCGCCCATCTTCACTTCATCCTCTTATTTACAAAAGCTTTGTTTGCATTTTTTTTCTATTTTTGTCATCTTTTTTCCTTTTGCCTCCTTTAGGGCTAAAGTCTTACATCTGTAAATGCAGAACTCTGACAGGGTTTCTTCTGTTGGTTTGCCACAGACTCATTTGGCAAGAATACCTCATCTTAATTTACTGATAGTCTCTGTGTTATGGTGTGTGGTGACTTCATACATAGATTAATGTAGAAATACTAGATTCGGTGGCTTGTATTTTCTAAAATGTGAAAAATCTTAAGATTTTTTATAAAATTACTTTATGGCCTTTGGGAGACTTAAAAATGACACTGCTTTGTTAAAAATAATGTTCAGCTTGCGGTTATGAAAACTGAAGTTTTCTATAGTAAGGAAGTAAGTCTTAGGAATAAGTGGTGTTTGCCCTGGCTCTTCATGGTATAATACGCTCTAGCATCGTGTCGTCATGATCATCTTTCTTTTTTGGGGTGGTTCTTTTTGAGACAGGGTCTTGCCGTGCAATTCAGGCTGGCGTTGAGCTCACTTTGTAGCCCAGGCTGGTCTCGAACTTGCAACAATCCTCTTGCCTCAGCCTCACGAGTGCTGGGATTACAGGCAAGGGCCACCACGCCAGGCGTGACCAACTTTTTTAAAGCAGGGTCTCACTGTGTAGTTCAGGCTGTCCTTCAACTCCTGGCAGTCCCTCTGCCTCAACCTCCCAGGTGCTGGGATTACAGGCATGAGCCACCATGCCTGGTGAAAGTAAATTTTTCTGGTATTGGTTTCCCATTTAGCTAAGATCAAGTGTGGTTTCCTCAGATACTGGAATTTCCATCCCAGAGAAGGTAAAAATTTAGCTAAGACCATGGGTAATCTTTTGTATAACTCCCAATAGTAAATTTCTTTGAGTATTACGTAATCCAAGTTAGGAGGCTGAAGCAGGAGGACCTCACCTTCAAAGCCAGTTTGCCAATTTAATGAGACCTCCAGTACTTTCCAGTGTCTGTATTCCAAATCTTGGAGAGGTTGATTTTTATCACTTACCACTTGATTTCCCCAGAAATGTGAGATCCCATCTTAAACTATGAGGGTTAGGCATATAGCTCAGTACTTACTCCCTTGTTTCAATCCCCAATACTACCAAAGTACTAGTACTCCTGAGCTCATCAGGAGGTTGAGGTCAGTGGATCTGGAATTTTAAGTCGCATAGCTATTTTGTCCAGCACTTTTAAAGAACAACAGTGAAATGAATTCTGTACATTCCATTTAGATTGCATACTTTTTTTTTTAAGTGAACCTTTAAACAAATTCCTGGTTTAAGACAAGTGCCTTTTGTTCTTAAAAGTATCTACATCATGAAAGTTACTCCTTTGTGATTAGGGGAATTCACACAAATCATTTTATTGCGCTTACATAGGTCATGGTGGTGAACCTATGGCATGTATGTTACTGTATTTTTCATTGAAGACCAAAAGTTACTTTTTTTAGACTAAAACCTCAACATTTAGGTTTAACTACAGTGTGGGCACTGATAAATCAGTGGTACTCCTTCACTGACAGGTTTTCATTTACGTTAGATTAAGTGTTTACTTACATTAGGACTTTGTTGTGTATTGCATATGGCCTTGAGGTTTTGGTTCCAGTAAAGATTTGACTTCATTATGAGCCTTTTTACATATTATAATTGCTTGTTGATACTTGTATATCAGGAATCCCTGGTTTTCAAGTGATTTAAAATGTTTCCAGAGTAAATAAATGTTTATTACATAGAAGATTTACTATGTAAGACAAAGGTTGTTCTTGTTAAGCATATGATGGACTAAAAAATGCTGGGTTTTGATTCACTATTTCAGGCCTGATGTAAACAATTACGAAGGTTGGCAATACAGAAAGAAACTATGTCAATTGGGTCTTTGAATAAATGAGACCTTTAATTAGGTAGTACAGTAGTGAACATGTTGATGTATTGATGTGCATTTGTTTGAGGAAATACTCAAAAACTTCACAATTCACTCCATATTGAGAACTTGAATATTCTGTGTATATCTGCAGTATATTGCAACTTAACATCTTGCAAACCTGTCGATACGGTATCACTTAAAATTCAATTGAATTGATAAATTGGAATTCATTTAATACTCATTGCTAGGTACTTGTTTTCTAATTTTACATTATTAATACTTTTAATACATACTTTGTTTACTTGAATTTTTTGCAGGGGAGTCATGTTGGCTTTGAACTCAATTTGTAGCACAGGCTAGTCTCAAACACATAGCAATCCTCCTGCCTCAGCTCCTGAGTGCTGGGATTATAGGCATTACTACCATGCCCGGTTTAAAATTTCTTTAGTTGGGTGTGGTGGCAACCTCTTGAGCTCTTCAGAAGGTTGAGGTCAGTTGAGATCACAAGTTCAAGACTAATACCCTGAGCACATAGTGAGAACCTATCTCAAAAACAAAGCCATCTTGGTGTACATAGTTCACCAAGGCCAATGAGACAGACTACAAAGTCAGACTGTCAGAAATCAGTGACAGTGACCAAACAGGAAGCCACAATTGTTTTTTCATAGAGCAGGCATAATATTTGGTGTAATGTGTATTTTCTTTGTGATGCTGAAATTTTTTTATCCTCATTGGCTTTGAATACTTGCTTGTGTTACCCCATTTTTATTGGTGCCAGTAATTGTAAGTGATATAGTTCTAGCAGGTTGTTGGAGCAGCCCTGCTTGCTCTGTTCTTAGGCACCATGTTGTACATGTTTGAAACTCCTGAGAAAATGTCATGAATCAGCAATTAGCAAGTGGGATTAATTTTAATTAAAAAATCAAAATAAATATTCTGAAGTACATACAATAATATGAAGTACTATAATATATGAAACATTAAGCCCTGTACTTGGTGTTAAAAACATTGTCAGAATTCAGAGGGTTAGTATTGATAAATGGGCATAAAGGAGTTTTAGGATGAACTCTACTTGTGTTGACAGTGCCTGAGTAAGCAGGAGCCAGTAGTATTTGCGTAATTAGTGAGGCCCAGTTTCTTTCTTTTATAGAAGAGGGCTGGGTTAGAGAATAATTTGAATACAATGTTGTGTCAAAATTGGATTTACTAATGGGTAGACATTAAAGAAATGAAATGTAGAAGAGCTGGATTGAGTTTTTTATTTTTCTGTCATACTGGGAATTGAACTCAGGACCTTGTGCCTACCTGGCAGGCACTGAACTACTGAGCTAAATCCCCAGCCCTGGATTAAATATTTAGAATTGAGTATCTTAAGGTTGTGAGTTCTGTGCTTTGGCCATTCGGAGGCTTCATCATTAGACAGTCCATATTTAATGACTCAGTTACTGTCCTGTGACTAGGTTGTTAAATGAATTCGTGGCTAAATGAGGAGTTGTGTGTATCCTGCATTACAGTATTTAAAACAAAGAAATGACCCGTAAGGAAACTCCAGCTTAATGATTTTGCTTTTATTTGCATAACTTCCGTGCAGTATTGTAATGTATAACAACATAAAATTACAGCACTGTATAAAGTTGGGCTGTACAAAAAGATACTGAGGCTTTACACACAGGGTCAAGATGTACAGAACTGTACCAAAAAAGGTCCTAAGCCCAAGCAGTGGAATATAAGTCTGAAAGTTGCTCAGCAGGTAGGTTTTTAAAGGAGGAATGTCTGTAGTGAAAAGAGATTGGTTTTGTTTTATTACTGTGTAGTCTCCTGACAGCTGGGATTTAGGTATGCACCACCACATCCAGTGATTTTTTTTTTTCTAGCCAGTGATTTTTGAAGATTTTCTGCTGCATGATTATTTTCAAATCAACATTGACATTTGGAAAACGTTATTTTTAATTTGTTGCGTTATGTTAATCAACATTTTGTCTTCTTGATTCATTGTGTTTCATATATCCACAAGTGTACATATATGTATATTTTACCAATACAGGATTATTGCCGTTTTATTTTTCAGTCTTTCTGAGACAGGGTCTCGCTATGCAGTTTAGACTGGCCTTGCTCACTTTTGTAGCCCAGACTGATCTTGAACTCAAAACGATCCTCCTGCCTCAGCCTCCAAAATGCTGGGATTACAGGCATGCACCACCACACCTGGCTGTACTTTCATTTATTTATTTTTTTGGTCTTTTTGAGATGGTCTCGCTATGCTATTCAGGCTGGCCTAGAGCTCACTTTGTAGCTCAGGCTGATTTTGAACTTGAAATGATCCTCCTGCCTCAGCCTCCCAAGTGCTGGGATTACAGGTATGTGCCACCATGCCCATCTGTACTTTTATTTTTTTGTAACAAGGTTATGGTTCAGGCTAGCCTTAAACTCAACTGTGTAGCCCACGCCGACCTCAACATTATGGCAGTTCTCCTGCATGCCCCATCACACCTGGCTCCATCTGAGTTTATTTTTTATTTTCTTTTGGTTTTTTGAGACAGGGTCTCACTGTGTAGCTCAGGCTGACCTCGAACTCCTGGATCCTCTTGCCTTAGCCTCCTGAGTGCTGAAATTCAATCATACGCACCAACACACCTGGCTTCCATCTTTAGTTTGTTTATTTAGTTTTGTCTTTTCCGTGTGCAATTCAGGCTGCCCTTGATCTCACTTTGTAGCACAAGCTGGTCTCAACTTGCAATGATCCCTTTTCCCCAGCCTCCCGAGTGCTGGGGTTACAGGCATGCTGGGATTATGGGCATGCCTGCACCCCTCACCATGTCTGGCTCTAAAAACATTTTTGTTCTGTGACTTGAAAATTTTTTTTTGCCACAGGAAATTATACAATTTAGTCTGAGGATTAAACTCAGAATCTTGACAGTGAGCTGTGCTTACCCTTTTTAAAATATTTCAAAATTTTGAGATGGTAGCTCACTCACGTTGCCCATGCTTTCCTCAGATCTGGATTTGTGCTGTAGCCTCCCAAGTAGGTGGTATTAGGTATGTGCCACTATGCCTGGGTTACTGCAAATACATGAACCTACTTCCCATTATTCTTTGGCGGCGGGGGGGGGGGGGAGTTGGTACTGGTAATTGAACTCCAGGACCTTGTGTTTGCCAAGCAGGCCCTGTACCGCTGAGCTATACACTGGCCCATTGTTTACTTTTTAATTTTCAGGAGTCACAGTTCAGTGTTAGACAGTGTAATCAGCATGTGGGAGACTGGGTTCATTTTCCTCCCACCAAAGTTATTTAAGTGAACCTAGAGCAGCAAACACCGGGTTAGTTTGCCTAACTCTGAAAAGGTCAGTTTCTGCTTTTACCCTGTTTGTGACCATTCTTAAATTACCGACTATGCTAGATAATAGGTATAATTTTATTATTCTCTGAGATCTTGCTAAATAGTATGATAGTATGTACTGTTTTTCCACTTACTATAGTAGGATTTGGGGGGTTTCCTTTTTAGACAGGGTCTTGCTCTGTAGCCCAGGCTGGCTTTTTTTTTTTGCGGTACCAGGGATTGAACTCAGGAGTTTGCGCTTGCCATACAGGCGCTTACGCCACTGCGCTATATCCCCAGCCCCTCCAGGCTGGCTTTGAACTCCCAACGTCTCCTGCCTCAACTTCCTGAGTGCTGGCGAGCGCCATTATACTGGGCTCTGTCAGAAGAATTTTTAAAAACTTTGAGACAGATAATTTGTAAATAACGTCATTGTTTAGATAGGTGTGTAAATTGCTATTTGTTCTGAATAGTCTTTCCTCCTGAAGGATTTCAAAGTTGTGGGCATACTTCTCTTAGGGAATGTCTCATCATCGTGGCTGTTGTATAAAGATAGTGATAACTTACATAACTAAAATATTAGGGCAGTTAGCACTAATTCACTAATAACTGTCTTTCACATTCCATATTAATATTCTTTAGTCACAAAAGTCTTTACTCCATTTTAGTATCCAGTCATGGTTCACATGGTGTTTATCTACAAAGCACCCATCCCCTTTAGGAATTCTGTGTTATACAGTGTCCCAAAAATTTGAAATGATTTTCTCACATACAGATTCAGTTGAAGAATATTGTAAGGGTAATTGCTTTGTTCTCTACTATGATTTGACAGCTGAAGCCATACTTCTTCACCCAAGCTTTTAGCATACTTGACAGTCTCCTCAACTAAAGTAATCTTCACCAGTCTATCAGGTTAAAGATTTAGCTTTAACTGGCATAGTTAGACTTGTGTCTGTAAATTTATATTTATGATCCATTTGTTCTAAATTTTGTGCCCTTTTCTCTGTTATCATTTGTTTTGTTGTTGTGTTTTTGTTTGTTTGTTTTGTTGTGGTCTTTTTTTGAGCCAGAGTTTTGCCTTTCAGTTCAGGCTGGCCTTGAGCTCACTCTGTAGCCTAGGCTGGCATCGATCTTGCAACAATCCTCCTGCCTCAGCCTCCGAGTGCTGAGATTACAGGCATGTGCCACCAGGCCCGGCTTCTGTTGTCATTTGTGATTCCATTATTTTGGATTTGACAATCATTTTTTTGTTTGGGGTTGTTTTTGGTTTTTTTTTTTTTTGTGGGTTTTTTTAGTCTTTTTGAGACAGGGTCTTGCTGTGCAGTTCAGGCTGGCCTTGAGCTCACTTTGTAGCCCAGGTTGGCCTCCAACTCACAATGATCCTCCTGCCTCAGCCTCCCAAGTGCTGGGATTACAGGTGTGCACCACCACGCCTGGCTGGTTTTTTGGTTTTGTTTCATTTTTTTTAATTTATTTTTTTTAATGCAGACATTAATATTTTTAATTAGGTCCAAAAACAGGAAGGGGTTCATATTGAATGGAAATAGAACATAAGCTACTTATATAATACTTCATTGTAAAACGTAGCATTAAAAAGCCCATGACAAATAAAGCTTTTCACAGGTGATGGAATGAATGACTGAGAAATGTACTAATACTCCCAAAAATTAAGTTTTTTTTTAGGTGACACTAATGCATAAAATACCTTCTTAGCTTTGTCAGATATAATTAACACATAATAAACAGCACATTTTAACGTGGAAATAGGCATAAGGCAGTCATCTAAATCAATTTAATGAATATGTCCATCACGGTAAGTCATCACAGGCTGGCCCTGAGCTCACTTTGTAGCCTTCGCTGGTCTCAAACTCGCAACAAGCCTCCTGCCTCAGCTTCCTGAATACTAGGGTTACAGGTGTGCGCCACTCGCCCAGCTGGGAAGTTATATTTGAATGTAACATTAGGCATATGGTGTTGTATAGAATTGGAATTGAATGTGCAGGCTAGTTTAGGTTTTAAGAGATGCTAAAGGGTCCATATTTGAAAGGTAAGGCAAGAGGACTGCCACAAGTTTGAGGGCCACTTAGCTTACATAGTGTGTTCAAGCCCAACCTAAACTGCATAATGAAACCCTGTCTCAAAAATTAAAAAATACCCAAAGTAAGGTAGTAAAGGAAATTCTGAAGCATGGTTCAGAATTTCTTAATCATGGTTATTTTCCATGTTCTCTAGTATGGTTTGGCCTCTGATACGCCACCTTTGATCTCTGTCCCACAGACAAGTGTATACTTGATAAACCTGTGTGAGTAGGTGACAAGATAACTTGGAAATTCCTGGTCAGAACAAACGTATTTTCTGTTCATTTGGAAGACCACTTGTCTACCTACGTGTGCTGAAACATTCTGTGTGTCACTGAAAATATGAAATATTTAACAAAAAAGTAAAGGAATTGGACGTGTGACTCTGATTTTACATTTATTTTGCCCAGTTCTTGGCAAATTTCCAAGACCTTAGTAACCTGTTTCAGGCCCATGTGAAAGTTCTTTTATAATCATCAGAAAGTGCAAACTGCCATACTTCTAAAATCTGTTTAATTGCTTCAGGGTAAAGCCAATCAAACAGATAAGCATAATTGCTTCAGGGTAAAGCCAATCAAACAGATAAGCATATAGATGTGATTCTTGGCTTTAAAAAGAGTCAAAGTAATATAAAGATTTTGGTTTTTACTTCTACTCACCAGGTAAGACCACCTTGCTGATTCTTTCATAGTGCAGTAGGAACCTAGAATGAAAAAAATAACATGTACCACTGCATACCGGGATCAGAAATTTGAGTGCTCCCGATAATCTTCAGGAACATACTTGGATTGCCTTTCTCATTCAGTCATTTGTACAGTAGTAGAATAAAAACTTTGGTTATCTTTTCCCTACTGGTTATATTTGCTGAAAACAATTTTAAGGATGTAACTGATTCTAAGATTCAAAATTCTATACTTGTGAGCACATATATCTCAAGTACAATTTTGTATCTACAACCCAGTCCCGGCCTCAAGTTGCCCAGCCTGGGCTCCTATTTTTAATTCTGCCTGAGTCTCCCAGAGTGCTGAATTTATGTCCCAGTGACACCAAACCTGGCCTTTTCCTGAGTACTTTAAAGGGATGTGATTATACTACTGTTCTTAGAGGGCTTTGAAAAAATTCGGCATCTTCCATAAATATTTATTTCTGAAATACAAAAAAGGCTACAGACCCGTGGAACGGAGGTTGTTATTCATCAAAGTACTAGAAGAGATTTTGTAAAACCTAGTTTATGTGGGTTAACAGCACTATTTAACATCAACATAAATACCTCGAGAGAAGTAAAAACTAGTCGAGAAACAGGTACCACAGCTACCCTGAAAGTTTCTTTTTCTTTGTTGAGGCAGGTTTTCATTGTGCAGTTCAGACTGGCCTCAATTTAGCAATCCTCCTGCCTTAGCCTCCCAGGTGCTTGGGATTTACAGGTGTGCATGGATACTCCCAGACCCAGATGCACCCCACCCCCACCTCCCACATATTTGTAGTTAGACTGGCCTTGAACTCCGTATTCAGCCCAGGCCTGCCTTCAACTGGCAATCCTATTTTTTTAGCTTTTCTAGTGGTGGGTTTGTAAACATATGCCATTGTGCCTGGGCATATATATAGACTGCTTAAGCATTTTGTATTAATGTATGTATCATTTAAGGATTTGTAATTCTTAAAGGTGGTAGTTGTTCATAATTTGTATAATGGGTTGTCAAATCTGTTTCAAAAAGTACATGTGGAATGTACCTGAACATTACAGATCTGTTTAAAACAAGTCAACATTGGTCCATTCCTTCTATGCTGGTTTTTACTTGGTGATTGCAAGTAGTCAGTATTTTATGACATGTGTACCTAACACATGTTTACATGATCTGTAAAAAATAGTTTGTCCTGATTCACTGGATTGGAAGGCTAATCAGTATACTAGGCACCAGTATGTTTTTGACTGAACATTCTTTAGTACCATTTCAAAGAAAAATGGAAATAAATCTTAAGAATGTCACTCTTTGAAACTTGTTCAACATAGGAGATTAGAGGAGAAAGAGATGTAAAGGTTAAAAAAATGTGAAATAAAACATGCTGTACTTAAAAAGGAATTTAGAGCTGGATGTGTGGTAGATACATGCCTATAATCCCAGCATTTGGCTGGCTGAGGCAGGAGGATTACCATGAGTTCAAGGCCTGTCTAGGCTAACAGTAAGTTTAAGGTCAATCTCCATTCACAGCATAAGACCCTGTCTCAAAAGGGGAGGGATTCAAATAGTACAGTCATGCATTTCCATATAATTATTTATATTAGAATTGAGTCTACATGGTGCATTTTAAAAGATCGTTTTTTATTTTGGTCTAAGGGAAAGTAGTTTTTCTTTTACCATTTTTAAATCTGTGCCTGTTTTACTTGCTACTTTTATCATCATCACCATCCAATATTACTAAGGAATATTGTAGGTTGTGAAAAAGTAGGTTTAGTTGTTGCAGTCTACAAAAAGATGGTATTGATATTCATGTATGTATAGCATATTTAATTGAAGAACCTGGAAAGAGCCATTTCCAGATTGCAAATTATTATTTGTTGTCTCTGTAATTAAGAGATTGGCGATTCAGCTCAGTGGTGCCACACTTGCCTAGCATATGTGGCCCTGGGCTTAATCCTCGTTACCATGGGGAGAACAGTCAACTATATTTGAAACGTAAATATAAATTACCCACATTGATCTTGCTCAAGAATGTTGTAAAATTTTAAGTTGTGTCTATTTGGTGGCCAATGAGTAAGGTTTATTTTTAATAGAAGCGGTACAAAAGGTGACAGAATTGAGGGCAAGGAATTAACAGAGAAAATGAAAAATAGTCAAAACTTACAAAGGCCTTAAGGGATTCTGATTTGCTTCATTTGTATTACAGAAAAGAATTAATGTACTTGGAATTGCAAAAGACCAATAGGATTACCGTTGCGTTGCGTATTGTCTGAGTGGAAATGTCACCTCCGAAATGTTAATTTAGTGCTCCTGGAATGGAATTGAGTGCAGAGGAAGTTAAAGTTCTTCAGGGATATGTCAAGGGCACTAATGTGTCAATTGTATTGTACTTGGTGCTGTGACATTCTTTAAGTTGACTCTAGGTAGTAACAGTAATTCAGAATGAGAGTACAGAATGTTATATTAATACTTTTTTAGCATCTCCATCTATTCACCTGAATTTTTTTTTTTTCCAGGTTTTTGTCACTGTCAGCAACCTTCTCTTCGAACACCATGGCTAGCAATGTTACCAACAAGACAGATCCTCGCTCCATGAACTCCCGTGTGTTCATTGGGAATCTCAACACTCTTGTGGTGAAGAAATCTGATGTGGAGGCGATCTTCTCGAAGTATGGCAAAATTGTGGGTTGCTCTGTTCATAAGGGCTTTGCCTTCGTCCAGTATGTTAATGAGAGAAATGCCCGGGCTGCTGTAGCTGGAGAAGATGGCAGAATGATTGCTGGCCAGGTTTTAGGTAAGGTCTAAGTTGAAGTAATTTTTTCAGTGATATAATTAATGCCATATTTTTCTGTTCATGTTTTCTTTTTTTTTTTTTTTTTTTTTAATTTAAAGAGAGTAGTAAATGAGAGGGAGAAAGAAGAACTATAGCATACCAGCATCACAAACAAACCAAAGCAAGTACATTTAAAGTGATACAGGGTTTCAAGACAAAATAATGTGAATTAACAGTGGTTGTTATGTTACATATTGTTATCTTTGACTATGTTGGTCAGATTGTTCATGTTTTATATTCCTCACCTTTTGTGTCTTTTTTTTCTTTTTGTGAGACAGGGTCTCAATATGTAGTCTAGGCTGGCCTCGAAATTGCAGAGATACTACTGCTTCAGCTTTCCCAGTGGGGTATAGGCAGACATCGTACTGCCAGGCTTGTCTCCCTCTCCCTAAAGGCAGTAATCTGAGATACTTATTCTGGGATGTTGTGATTATAATTTTAATATGAAAAGTTTTTTCGGTTTGTGGGCATTATGAGGTAAAAGATTTTTTTGAGGGGGCCATAGTACAAACAAGCATTACATCACTTAGCTACATTCCCTGCCTGATGGGTATTTTTGTGTGTGTGCGTGTCAGGAATTGAACTCGGGACCTTGCACCTGCAAGCAAGGCGCTGTGGCACTGATCTAGATCCCTCTGGCCCTTGATGGGTATTTATTGTGCTATTCTGTGACACAGAGGCTGTACAATTCTTGGGTGAAATACGACACATAGGCAAAATTTCTACATTATAAAGTATCGCTGTGACTATACCCTCCTTAGGTAGGCAGGGAGAGATAATGCAGCTTAGTTGCATGTGGGCTTTTGAGTTCTGCTTTAGTGTTTCATGTCCATATGTGCTGGGGCAGGCCGTGTAGCCAGCGCGGCTCTTACATTTCCCCTGTTAAGGGGCTGGGGATGTAGCTCAACGGCTCAAGAGCTTGACTAGCAAGCACAAGGTCGTGAGTTCAGGTCCCCCTACCAAAAAGCAAAAAAAAAAAAAAAAAAAAAATTCCTCTGTTAAAATGAGAAACAGTGCAGCTGGTAGTACTACTTCATATTTCCTTATCTGAGGGGATGGTGGGGCTGGGGGTATAGCTCAGTGGCATAAGCACTTGCCTGGCAAGCACAAGGTCCTGAGTTCGATCCCCGGTACCGGGAAAAGAAAAATACTGTAGACTGATGAGGGGATAGCGATTCCAGGTTGTCAGAATGGTGACATTTGAGAAAAATGTTCTTATATAAGTTTTTAACATGTTAGTCAGTTAAAAAAAAGTATAGAGCAGTTGTAATTGAAAATACCCCATTTTTCTTACCCATTTACACTATATGAAAAAAAAGTTGTTTTTTTTTAACTGGAAATCTGACTCTCAGACTTGGTGCTTGGAAGGCAGGCACCATGCCACTGAGCCTGAAAATGAACATGTTATTCATTTATTAATGTGCTTTTAACTGTTGATGGAATTTTGTAACCAAATAGGGTGTAATGAGTCTACCTCACCCTGTTTTTAATGTATCAACATTTAAGTGATTGTTTTACATAGCAATATTTTACAAAATTTAAAAACTTGCATATGTATAGCAGATCAGGTCATTGGGTGTTTTTTTTTTTTTTTTTTTTTTTTTTTTTTAGAAAGTTTTCACTGTGTATAGGATAGCCTGGTATTCAGATCTTTTTCTTTTAAAAAACTTTTTTTTGTTTATGGAGACAGGGTTTTGCTATGTATGTAGTCTAGGTCAGTCTAAACTCCCAGAGATTGTCCTACCTCAGATTTCCAAAGTGCTGGGATTATAGGCGTTGCACCACCACATGTGGTTGTTTTGCTTGAACCTTAGTAGCTAGGATTATTGACTTCAAACCGTGATAACCTGGCTGTGCAGGTTGATTGTTTTTTTTTTTTTTTTAATGAATGCAAAACACATTACCTTTATCTATATAGGTATTTTTTCGTTTGTTTGCGTTTTTTTGGTCTTTGAGACAGAGTGTTAGTTGAACGCTTGCTTTGAGCTCACCTTTTAGCCCAGGGCTAGGCTTAAACTAAAAATGATACTCCCACCTCAACTAGTTGAATGCTGGGATCACAGGCTCACAGGCATGCCCCTCCACCCTGGGCTTATATAGTTAGTGCGTGCGTTGCTTTTCATTTGAGACAGGTCCTTCCTAAATTTCCCCAACATTCCTCACATTTGTGATCCTCATGCCTCATTCTAAGTTAGTGAAATGATTCAGTATAGTAATTTAGGGCACCATAAAATAATTTATTGATAGTTATATATACTCAATGTGATAGATGGATTTTTTACATCGTGCAGATTGCTTTTTAAAAATTGTCTTTACTTTTTATAAGGAGTTTGCATGAGTCCAAAGTCAAAACTTCTCAAAGCAAAATTGTAATAAACTATATGACAATCAATAATAAAAAGAAATTAAGAGGATATTTAGCTGGGCGTGGCAGCAAAGTGCAATGGGATTCCAGCACTTGGGAGGCTGGGGCAGGAGGATCATTGTGAGTTCAAGGCCAGCCTGGGCTACAATGTCAGCTCAAGGCCAACTTGAACTGCATAGTGAGACCCTGTCTCAAAAAAGACGAAAAATAATAAAATAAAAAATAAAAGGATAGTCACCTAGTGCTTATCAGCAAACATTATATAATCATTTTTCAGTTGATCATTAGAACAATTTTACAGAGCTGTCTTACTGCCCTTGGTGTTTTGATAACTGGGCTTCCTTTATTTTTACTTTTTTGTCTTTTTGACAGTGGATCTTGCTATGCAGTTTAGGGTGGCCTTGAGCTCACTTTGTAGTCCAGGCTAGTCTGAAAGTCCCAGTGATCCTCCTGCCTTAGCCTCCCATGTGCTGGGATTACAGGCATGCACTACCGTGCCCAGCCTGAGTAAGCTTTTTAGAACAGAAGGGAAAAGACCTTTATTATGGAATGGATAACTTTACATCTGAGATTACTCACCCATTGCAGCACATCTATAGAACCATTTCCAGTGAGACTATCATTGCTAGTCAATTGATGGGTTTAGTAACTGAGACTGCTCTGAATGGTGAGAGTTCAGTTTTGATAAGTGCTGAGGATTGTGTGTACCAAAGGCAAACTTAATGTGTCTGAGGAACAATTCTGTTAAGTCACAGTGCGAAGAAATCCTAACCTTGTGCAGATTTTGTAAACATTTTGTATGTGGTGGGAATAGAACATTGTTTGATCTTTGTTGGTTTATGTCACTGTAATTCAAACCCTAAAGTTAAATTTTTATTTTTGTTTTTGCTTTTGTTTTTCAGATATTAATCTGGCTGCAGAGCCAAAAGTGAACAGAGGAAAAGCAGGTGTGAAACGATCTGCAGCGGAGATGTACGGGTCAGTACCAGAACACCCTTCTCCGTCCCCTCTACTCAGGTCCGGAACTTTATTATTTATAACTGCATTGTGTCCATCAGTGGGCATCTTCTCTATCTGTTTTCTGGATGTGGGGAGGGTTTGATGTGTAATGTGTATTGTGCCAAAGTAATAATGGTTTTTACATTGTATTGATTTACCTCTTTTTTCTATTTACTTAAAAAGTATCCAAATCCCTGAGATTTTTGTTAATAAAGAATAGTTTGGTCTTTATATATCGTAAATTGAAATCCTTTAAAAGTTGTTTAGCTTTTTAGAAGCTGGGGTATAAGTTTGATTTACTGTTAGATTTTTCAGACTTTGTTTTTGCTATGTTGTGTGTTGAATTTAGTTGAACTTAATACTATTTTACTATGACCAGTGGTGTAACATGATTGGAATGTAGTGATTTACTTGAATTATTTGGGTTTATTCCATGTTAATCTTACTGATATTTGTTGCTTGGCATGTTTCCCCCCCTTCTACTGTTGTGAATTGACATCAGCATCTCCAAATTAATCTTCTTTGATATTTATTTTTCAGCTCCTCTTTTGATTTGGACTATGACTTTCAACGTGATTATTATGACAGGTATGTTGAAGGTATTTTTTTTTTCTATCCTGGTAAAAACTAGTAAAAATCATTTTGTTTCTTATTTCATAGTAGTGAACTTTGTCTTTTGAAATAATGAGCAGCTGACATACTTTGTTTTCTGTTTTGTATTTCTATATTTTATATTTTCAAAGAGATGTTCCCTTTCTCTAAAATGAAACAACAAAACCTCCCCAGGTTGCCGCGTAGACTCGATAGTTTTTTGGAATTTCAAAAAATGTATGAAGGGGATCACAGTAAAATTTTTAAAAATGATCCCTAATCTTAAAAATTGTCTCCTTTGAACAAACCAAACCAATAATAAAACAATGTAGGAGGCGATATATAATTGTAAAAGTTACTTTAGGTTACTTTAGAAGTTCAAGTGCTAATATTTATATTGTAGTTTGGGGAGCTTTTGCAGTTCTCAAAGTCAAGATTAGAATAATTATTTCTTAGGCCATTAGAAAAGCATTAGCGTTTGAGCCACAAGATATAAAACTAAAAGATACATAGAATAGAGCTAGATGCATGGCTTTCAGTGCTGGATTTAGAACTGTTGTAGCAAGTAGTTATCAGGGAGCAGAGTAATACGCTGAACGTATCAATACTGATAATAGTTACAATAAAAGAATGAGTTTTATTTGTTTTTTCCTCCATTTAAAGTTATGTGATAGGCAGAAGTATATTGCTAATGTGTTGGTATGGAGTGAGTGTGTGTGAAGAGTGTGTGTAAAATTGTTTTGTAAATTATGCAGTACATGGAATATACCTCTACTCTTTTTTTTTTTTTTTTGAGAGACAAGGTTTTTGTGTTTGTAATGGTGGCCTTGAACTCATAGTAACCCTTCTGCCTCAGCCTCAAGTGCTAGCATTATGGGAGTGTGCCACTACCCAGCTATACCTCTGCTTTTTGTATATATGAAGGACTGTATTCCATTTTTCATCTTAAGATAATGGTATTTCATACATTAGGTTACATGTGCCATACAGGGGTGCTCTCCCCTCCCGCCCCAGTATTGGGCATTGAACCTAGAGCCAGCATGCTAACACTGAGCTACATTCCCAGCCATTTGTATTTGAGACATGGTCTTGCTAAGTAGCCCAAGCTCATTCCAATTTGGAATCTTCTTGCTTACATAGGATTACAGGCGTTTGCCAATGTGCTTAGTTTTGGTACATCAGTCTCTGCTTTTGTGTGTGCATTTTTTTGTTTTATATAAGGTTGTACGATATGGTTAAGGCTGACCTTGAATTGACCATGTAACCCAGGCTTACCTTGAACTCAACAATGATCCTCCTGTTTCAGTCTCAAAAGTGCTTGGGTGATAGATGTGTACCACTATACCAGGCTCACTTTCTGCTCTTACAGGTCAGAGAATAGTTTCCTTGATGACGGAATATTTCAAAGAGAAACATTTGAACTGAGTTCATCAGTCATGTCAAGGAGTTTGTCTAAAAGGAGTCAGTTCAGCTAGTAAACAGTACTAGCAAAGGTCTGAAAGTGAACACTTAATGTATTTGAAAAATGCTACATAGGCTATGATGTAGCCATTAAGAGGCCAGAAGAACAAGGCTGGAAAGTTTGAGTCTACATTGTAAAGGATCTGGAATGCAATGTCTGCATTCTCTTCTTTGGGTCTCTTAAATAATCAAAAATGGTAGTTTGTGTTTCAGTGTTTTGAAGACTAGTGTTTCAGCTTTTGAGACAGTCTTGCTTTGTAGTTAAGGTTGCTCTTGAACTCACCTATGTAACCAAGGTTATCTTCAAATGTATGATCCTCCTGACTTAAGACTCCTGAGTGCTAGTAAATGAGCCACGAAGGTATGAGTCTGGCTTGAATGAAAAGTAGTGATTTTTATTTTTGTTTTTACTTGAAAGTTCTTTTCAAAAGAATGAAGAGTTTCTAGTTTAGGTCTAGCATTTCTTTGCTACTAAAAAGTTGGTCATTGATTAAGTGACTTGAAGGCATTGAGTCAGAATCAGCTGCCTTTTCCGCACATCATGATCTCTTATCCACGAGGTAAAACTCAACAGGACTGAGAATGTAGCATTGTGAAGTACTTACCTAGAATATGCAGGTCCCAGGTTTAGTTTGGAACACTGTAAAAAGTGAAATGTTTATGATTAGCTATACCTCTTGAGGGTTTTTTTTTTTTTTAAAAACAGCCAGTCTTAGGTAGACTGTGGGGTACAGGTACTTTTTTACCACTTCCCCATGACATAGCTTATTTTTAGTCACAGTGGATAGTCAATGGCAGAAACCATGAGAAAAATGGTACTGTGTCATGGCCCCCTGAGTTAGAAGAATTCTGATACTTTTTGGTCTGATTCATGGGTTGTCATGGATTCCATGAAACTTGTATTTTAAACTTACTATAATGTAAAATATTGCCAAAAAATTGTATTGTTGCTATTTGGTTTATTTTTAATTTTTATTTATTTATTTTGGGGGCACTGGGAATTGAACTGTGGACCTCATACTTTCCAGATAGGTGCTGTGCCACTGAACTAAACACCCCCCCACCCGCCTTGTGTTTTTTTGGGACAGGGTTTCTATGTAATTCAGTCTCAAACTTGCAATGATCCTCCTGCCTTGGCCTCCTAGTGGAATGTAGCAGATCTAGGAAGCTTAGCAGAGGGCACATTTGATACAGAGTTGAAAGCTTTAAAGTTCATTGATACCCTTTTAGCATGCAAATTTTTGTTGTTTTGAGACAGAGTTTTGCTGTGTAATTAAGGCTGGCCTTGACTCACTGTGTTGCCCAGGCTGGCCTTAAACTCACAGCAGTCTGGGTGCTGGGATTAGTGACATGCAGTACCATACCTGGCTTACACAGTTTTTGTTCTGTTTGTTTTGTTTTGTTTTTCTGGTAACTAGGAATGGAGCTCTACATCATGTTTGCCTGGCAGGCGTTCTGCCACTGAGCTAAATCCCCAGCCCCTCATTTTTTTTTTTTTTTTTTAGTACAGAATTTTAAAATAAAATCCTAGCAACTTCCTGAGCCCTCATTAGTTATGCCAAATTTCTTATTAAAAGAAGGTAGCTAAGCCAAACATGGGACATGGTAGCGTGTGCCAGTAATGCCAGTGCTTGAGAGGCTGAGGCAGGAGGATCCTTGGGAGTTCAAGACCAGCCTGGGCTACAAAGTGAGCTCAAGGCCAGCCTGAGACAGCAAGACCCTGTCTCAAATAGAAAAAAAAAAAGATTTAGGAGGTAGCAATTTGGCTCTAGGATGTACTTTAAGGTTCTGGGTCTTCTATATAAATGGAAGCTAAATGAGAGCATGCACTTCTCTTGAATGTTTTAGAACAATTTAGCAAGTTGCAATTTCTTTAAATTTATTTCCTAATTGTCTAGGTCTTTGGGTCTTAAGGTTCCGTTACTTGTTGTAGTTGTAGGTAGTAGCTCCATAGAGTGGTGCAAAGAAAGATTGAGTGATCTAAACCTTGCCTATTGGCAAACCAAGTTGTAATCAAAAAGCCCTGCAGTAATGCAATTTGGGTTTTCTAGTCCTTGTACTAATAATGTATATTTATAGGGCTGCTATGAAGACTGAAGAAAACAATGATACTCATTATACATGGCCCAAATATGAGTATTTAGTATCAATTGCATTTTTTCTTGAGAGCACTCATTTTTATTATTAAAACCTCTATAGATTCCTTTCTAGACGCTGAAAATTAGACATGTAAATGAATGTACTTTTTAGCTGCTAATGCTGACATATGTTGTACCAGTGTATTTTGTTGATACTAATATCAAACTGAAGGATTTCATTGACAGTCTCTTACCTTTTTCCCCATAATAAACATTTTTAATATAATTCATTTTATGCTTAACAACAGTGTTACAAACTAATTCAAAATAGAACAGTAGTTGTTTGCTTTTTTTTTTTTTTTTTGCTAGGTATCAAACTCAGGACCTTGTGCTTGCCAGGCAGACACTTGTGCTGCTGAGCTATATAACCCCAGCCTTTTTTTGGTCTTTTTGAGACAGGGTCACACTATGAAGTTTAGGCTGGCCTTAAGCTCACTTTGTAGCCCAGGCTGGTCTTGAACTCACAGCTATCTTCTTGGCTCAGGCCCCCACCCCCCACCCCCCCGTGCTGGAATTAGTGTGTGCCACAACACTCCGGCAGTTGATGTAGTTTTATTTTGGGGGAGATGAGGTCTCACTGTGTAGCCTTGGAATTCCTGGTGATTCTCCTGTTTCAGCCTCTGGAGTGCTGACGTTACAGGTGTGCACCACCACCGCTGGCTTACTTGATCTATTTTTTAGTTTAGCCTGTTAAGAAACATAGCTGGCTGGGCATGGTGGCTCTCACTTGGGAGGCTCAGGCCAGCCCGAACTACATACAGTGTGTAGTGTGTTCAAGGTCAGCCTGGACTGCAGCAAGACACTTGTCTCAGAAAAACTAAAAAAACCTCAGCCCTGCAGTATTTCAATTCCAATGTGTCTTTGTGTGTGTGTGTGTCTGTCTGTCTGTCTCCTTTTGAGACAGGGTCTCACTATGGAGTTCAGGGTGGCCTTGAACTTGCAGTGATCCTCCTGCTTCAGCCTCCCAACTGCTGGGATTAAAGGTGTGCGTCACCACACCTGGCAATTCCAATGTTTCTAAAGGAGGATAGAATGAGGTTCAATGTATTCAACAACCTCTGTAGTCAGTGTTATTGTAGCTTTTCTGTTTTTTGGTACTAGGGGTTGAGCTCAGGACCCCATGCTTGGGTCTGCTAAGCCACATCCCCTGCCCCTATCCTAGCATTTCTCACTTTATTTTATCCAGAAATAATTCAGTGTAGATCTTAAAAAGATAAATACTGCCTTTTTTTTTTTTTTTTTAAGGACAGGGTCTTGCTATGTAGTTGAGGTGTGCCGTGAGTTTAAGATGTATCCCAGGTGGGCCTCAGATTGGCCTCGATCGTTCTGCCTCAGCTTCCTAAAGTGCTGGGATTGCAGATGTATGTTTGCCACCGTGTCCGGCTTAATGATTATAATTCTAATGTCACCCAGGATGTGATTGTTTTTGCACAGATTGGATTTTGCTGATTGATTTTTGGGTAACATGTTATTCTGCAGTGTGTAGGCAGACATCATAGAGGCTTGATGAGATTTAGGCTTTATTTAATCTTTAGTGGGTGAATGGAAGAGGAAAGCAGAATATTTTAGTGATATTTTGTGCTCTTACCAGCAAATATAGAATATATTCATTGGGTATTGTATAAGGAGCAACATCTGTTTTAATAATGAAGAAGTAGGTGATTTAACACTAGTGTTTGTTTCTAGGATGAGAGTAATTAGTGTTCTTGTTTGGGTTTTTGTGGCTGTGGGGGATCAAGGACCAAATTTCTGTGGTTTAAGTTGAAGGATTGGTGGATGTGGTGGCACACACCTGTAATCCCATCACCACTTTGGGGACTGAGACAGGAGTACTGGCATGAGGTCAGGGCCAGCTTGGGCTGTACATAGTGAGATCCTGATTGAACAAAACTTGAAGGAGGATCGACTTTGAGGATAATCAGAAGTTCAACACTAAATGAGTTGATTATAACCTTAATGTGCTCTTTTGAAAAGAAGGTAACGGATGAATTCTGTACCCTTTAACGTTGCACTGCAGTTAGATTTATGATCTTCGGTTTATATGTTCTAGTGGTCAGCTTCAATGCTTTAATGAAGAAATAGCTGCCATTTTCACTGTATTTTAAGTCTATCATCATGTTTTCCTTTCCCAATTTTGATGATAAAAATGTAAATCGTCTTTCTTGGTATTTATACAGTCCTGTCGTAGCTTTAGTGTACATACTCATGAGACCTCTAAATCTCGATGGGAGGAATAAATAAAACCAGATTGGCTCTGAGTTCAGTGTGGAAATTGGTGCTACAGCAGGTCTTGCTGGAGTACTTCTTTAAAATACTTCCGCTGTGAATATTTTTTTCTTATTCTTATTTACTGATTTAAAAATGCATTCAACATTGTTTTCTCGTTCACTTTTAAAAATAGGCATCATTTCAAAAAACAGTATATACTGTGTTTCCTGAGGTATAATAAAAACTGTTGGCAGTGCACACGTATTTAAAGCTATAGCTTCTGTTTACTTTGGGGTGGAGCTTTTATTTTATTTTATTTTATTTTTATTTATTTTTTTTTTTGGTATTTTTGAGACAGGGTCTTGTGATGCAGTTCAGGCTGGCCTTGAGCTCACATTGTAGCCCAGGCTGGTCTCCAACTGGCAACGATCCTCCTGCCTCAGCCTCCTGAGTGTTAGGAGTATAGGCGGGCACCACCATGCCCAAGTGGGGTGCAGTTTTTTTTTTTTGAGATAAGGTTTTGCTCTACAGTTCAAGCTGTTGTCAAACTTACAGGAAAACTCTTGCCTCAGTCTCCCAACTGCTAGTTTGTGTTTACTTTGAAGTACTGATAGCTCCTCTCATGCTAAGCAAGTGCTCTACTGCTGAAGATTCTAAAGTTTTGGGTGTATGTGTGTGGGAGAGAGAGAGAGAGAGACAGAGAGAGATCCTTTTGTTTGGTTTTTATTTTGGGTTCTGGGAATTGAACTCAGGATTTTGCACTTGCAAGGCAGGTGCTGTGCCCCTGAGCTATCTCTCTTCAGCCCAGCTTTGGTGTTTGAGGAGCATTTTTTTCTCAAGCAAGAGATTGGAAAGTTCTTAAGGTCTGGAAGTTTTTAGGTAGACTGCCATACACATGGAATTGATATTTGTCACAGTTGACCTGGCACTACTTCTGATAATCAAGTTTGCTCTATAAGTGTTCTCTGATTTGTGCCACAAATACTTCTCTGCTCATTCCTTTGAATTTTACAAATACTTAATGTGTTCATACTTATAAAACTTTTTAGAAAAGATGTTGTTTTCATATTTCCTGTACATTTTATTCAAAAACAAGATTCCTTATTCATGAACGTGTTCTGCAATCAGAGGTTACACTGCACAACTTACTCCTGTGTTGTAAATTTCCAAAATGTATTTTATCATACGTGAACGATAACCCCTGAAAAAAGGTGAATTGTGCATTTATGGACAATCTTTTATTCATCCTTAATTGGAGAACCTAAAATCACAGGAAATGTGTTTGGGGTGTTAAGTTAGGTTTTGTTTTTTGTTTTTTTTTTTTTTGAGACAGGGTCTCACTGTGTAGCTCAGGCAGGCCTCAAACTTGGAACTATCCTCTTGCCTCAGCCTCCCGATTGCTGAGATTACAGGCATGTGCCACTATACTCAGCTTTCATTATACTTATTCACTGTGAATGAGTAGATGATAAAATTCATGCATTAGAAGGTTTTTTTGGTGGTTTTGTGAGACAGTTTCTCCTTACGTAGTTCAGGCTGGTCTCATAACCACCCCTAACCTCCATGCTGGAGTTACTGGCATGTGCCACCAGACCAAGCACTAAAGTTTTTGGTGTGCAGCCAACACTAGGACTCGATAAGTGAAGTGTCTTAAATGTTGATATAGGGAAAAGTCAGAGATTTGTGAGATAAACTGTTCCTATGTGATTGATTTGGTTATGTATGTGAGAATGAATAGCCTAAAACTGAGCTTTTAATGATTAGATGACAGATTGTGGCATTGGTCATTGGTTGTTGCTGGAAAGGAGCTTGTCCAAATTTGAAGAACATTTCTGCTGCTGCTTTCTTTCAAAACCATCTGAAGAACCTTTCTAGGAAGATTTCCTATCCTAGTAGAGAATAGAGACAACTAGTTCAGATAGATGTAACTGTTGAAATGCAAAACAAAGCATAAGGAAACCAGTTAATATTTGAACCTTCATTTTGTTTTGGGTACATAAAGTGTTAGGCTTTAAATTAAGAGGTAAAAAAATAGTATGAGTTTAAGGGTCACCTCTATCTCTCATTTAGTAGGTTAGAAGAACTAATATTAGCTGGGCTTTGTGTACATGAAATGGGTCAAGTTTTTGAAAATTGCTGGAGATGTTCAGTGTGGAAAGACAGGATTCAAAGAAAGAGAAGGTCTTAACTAAATAGCATAGTAAGAGATAACTACTTACTCATGACCATGATCCAGATTTTGAACATTCTGTCACCCTAAAAATTCACTTTTTATTAGTAGTCACCCCTCATTTTCCCTGTCCCTGGGCCTAGTAACCACCAGTTCTGCCTGAGGATTTATGCAAATCATACAATGAATATGTGTCTTTTTTGATAGTCTTCTGCTTTGAAATGGTCCAGTGATCTATGTTGTATCTGTCTGTCGTGCATCTATAAAATATCCATTGCATTTTATTTTCTTCTTGGGTCTTTTTTGAGACAAGGACTCACTATTCAATTGGGGCTGGCCTTGAGCTCACTTTGTAGCCCGTGCTGGTCCCAAACTCACAATGATCCTCCTGCCTCAGCCTCCCAAGTGCTGGGATTATAGTTTTTAAAATTTTTTTCCATTCCTTTTTTTATGAATTCTTTCCTACAGCATAAATAAAACTTTTTTTGTTTATCAGTTCGTAGACATTCCTGGGTTTGTACTTAATTTGAGATTGACCCTCTCACATGCTGGCCTGTAGCTCACTATGTAGCAGAGGCTGGCCTTGAACTTGGTCTAGTCTTCCTACCTAGCCTCCCAGATGCTGGGATTATAGATGTGCACCACCAAGTCCTGCTACATTTTCACATTTTGAATAATGGCTTCTCAGAACATGGTATAGAAATTTTTTATAGGCCTATGTTTTCATACATCTGGAAGAATTGCCTGAGTTTTATGGTTAATTAATGCTCAGTTTTTTGAGGCCCTGTTAAGACTTTTTTCCAAAGCATCTGGTTTTAAGTGGTAGCTCATTGTGGTTCTAGTTTGTATTTTCATTAAAATTAATGATTATGTTTTTGTGTGCTTGTGACAGTTTTTTTAATGTATATTCAAATATTTCACCTATTGTAATAACTTTTCTTGAGGTGAATTAGTTGTGAACATTCTTCGCATATTTTTGGATACAATTCTCCAAATTCATTGTCTGATACTGACAGCCATTTTTGAGGGGTTTTTTTCTTCTTTTTTTTTTTCTTCTTTCAGTTTCTTGGCCATTTCACCATTCTACCTCTAAAGTTAACTATTGCCGGATGTGGTGTGGTATATGCATGAAATCCCAGCACTTGGGAGGCCAAGGCCAGAGGTTTGCAGTAGGTTTGAGAGCAGTGAATTTAAGGCCAGCCTCAATTATATAGCAAGGCCTTGTCTCAAAAAAAATTTTTTTTAAATCAATTTATACCAAGACCTTTTTTTTTTTTTTTTTCCGGGACCGGGGATCGAACTCAGGGCCCTAGTGCTTAGCGGCAAGCACTTAGCCCACTGAGCTGTACCTCCAGCCCCTACCAAGACCATTTATCAGAGGCTTTTTTATACTTTTTTTTTAAACCAGAGTTTTTAGGCATTGTTTTTGTTAAGAGTGAATAAATTACAAAATACACAGTTAGCTTTTCAAATTACATATGAACACAATGCATTTCTGTACACAGCAAGATTGAGCAGTGCCGTCTGTCCTAAGTGGAGTAGCTACATGGGCCAGTGGGTATTGCAAAGTTAATCTTGACTGCTTTCAGTGAATCTTTAATATTTTTTAGTGTGAGATACGTAATAATACAAGGGTGCTTTGCAAGTAGAAAACTTGTGTCCAGACCGAAATTTTTATTTTTTTATTTTTTATTTTTTATTTTATTTTATTTTTTTTTGCGGTACTGGGGATCGAACTCAGGACCCTGCGCTTGCTAGGCAGGCACTTATTCCACTGAGCTATATCCCCAGCCCTTAGACCGAAATTTTAGAACAGATCTCAAAGAAAGTATTCAGTAAACCAGTGTTGCTTGTAGGTAAAGAAAGATGTTGTTTTGGTAGAGTCTGCAAAATACAGTTTGACTCGTTTAGTCAGAATGACTTTATTTTTCTCAGCAACTTTACCACCTTAACAGTGATAATAGTGGAGTTCAGCAAGGAGAGCATAAATATGGGACACAAAAAGGAGAATGAAAGGAGAAACTTATTTGTAGAAACTTTTGTTTGTGATCTTCTTTTGTCATTTTTTTATTCATAGTGTAGTTTTGTGCTGATTTTTTTTTTTCCTACATGGCCAGTTTAGAAAATGATTTATTTACACAGCGCATACTGTGTTCTTCCTGTCAGGCATTCAGTGTATGTAGCAAGTATGATAGTGAAAATAGCCTTAGAGATAAGTGATAGGTAGTCGAATCAGACTAGGAGATGTTTGGAGGTTTGAGCAGAATAAGAAGAGGGGATCGACTTAAAAGTGTAGTCGCTCTGAGTATGGGTAATGGGTCCTTGGTAGGGTAAGTTCAGGCAAGCAGCCATTTTGGCTAGGACCAAGGAGGTAGCAATGGGAGAAGTAAAGAGAAGCTGAATTTTAAAATTAGCCCTGATGCATACTTGTAGATCATTGGGAAGGCTTAGAAAGTGGTCTGTCGTATCACTAGTTTAGCCTGGGCAACTTGCTTGGAACTTAAAATAATGGCAGTTGGAGGTAAAACAAAGGAGTGAGGAAGAGGGTAAATATCACAGATCGTTTGTGGGATTTTTTGTTTTGTTTTGAGAGAGGATGTGTCTTAGTACATAGTTCAAGTTATCTTCGAACCCATGTAGGCCAGGTTAGCCCTTCAACTTGCATCAGTCCTTCCGTCTCAGCCTTCTGAGGGCTGGGATTACACATGTGTGCTCCGCCTTGTTGGCTTTGGAGATGTTACATTTAAACTTGTGGTGTAAGTGTTAAATTTACATTTAATGTTACTGTTCCATTTAATCTTGTGGTGTTCAGTTGATTACATGCTTCCAGAAGAGTTAGTATGCTGATAGGTTATGAAACCATGATGTTGGATGAGTTGAGATGGTGAAGAACTCGAGTAGGGTGGGCATTGGAATTTTAAAGACGGGGGAGATGAAAAGGGGTAAGCTGGGGAGATTTAAAATTGTTGCTGAGAAGAGGGGAAAATTAAATGGAAGAAATCTCATGGGAACAATAACTGTATATCAGCTTAAAAGTAGGGGAAGGAACTATATATATCAAATTACTTTGGTAGTTCAGTAGTACAATAGTGGTTTGGCCAGAAACCTTACAAGGAGATTGGAGTCTGAATGGAAGGAGACAACATGGAAAACAGTATACAGTGAGAACAGTTGTTTGGTGTACAGGTTAACTTCACTTTGGTGTTCAGAGTACATAGCCATGTCCATGTAACCATCACTACAATCAGGATCTTTCAACTGCTCAGATTCTACCCTTCTGTAGTCAACTTTCCACCTGTCCTCTAGCAACTAGATTGGTTTTGGTAGACTGCTCCTTAAAGGGGATTTTACTGTAAACGAAAGAAGTACATTCTTCTGGCTTTATGAGGCCGTAGAAATACCTGAGTTTACATCCTCTTAATGTCGAGTTGATAAATGTCATAAAAATATTTTGTAATCTGAGCTTTTTAAAAGTCAGACTGCACTGGCAGGGTAAAATATGTTTTGGGGAAAGGTCAAAGTAGCACATGGATGTGTTCATTGAGAACATTGTGACAGATGAATACTGCTAAAGTATAAGTGAAGTATAGAAAGATTATTGCCTGGTTAGAAATCTGTACACACAAAAGCAAACCCTTTTGATGGGGTGGAAAACATGGTCTCATTGTGTAGTCTGGGTCAGCCCTCTCTTTTTTGGGAGTGGTAAGACAGGGTCTCACTATGCAGCTCAGACTGGCCTCAAACTTGGAACGATCCTCCTGCCTCAGCCTCCTGAGTGCTGGGATTACAGGCGTGTGCCACCATGCCCAGCTAGCACTCTCTAAATCTTGGCCCTTTTGCTTTAGCCTCAGCCTCAAGAGTGCTGGGATTAAAGGCATGTGTGCCACCTTTCACATAGTGTAAGGACCCAGTCCTGTTGCTGAATGAGGGAGTATTCTAGGGTTGTACACAATACACAGTGAGACATGGTCTCAGTGTAATTCAGGCTGGCTTTGAATTTGTGACAATTTTCCTGCTTCAGTGTCTCATGTACTGGGATTATAGGCAAGTGCTCCCACACCTGGCAGTGTAGTTTGTGTTCATACTGCTCCCTAGTGAGTCCATGAGGACAAATTACTATGTATGTATATAAAACATTATTTCCTATTCTGAGATCCTATATGTCATATTTTAACTGTTTGTCAAATGGGACAAACTTTTTTTCTAGCCTGAGGATAGGACTTGGTGGAGCATTACACATAAAGGGCACTTTGATCTCTAGCAACACATAAAGTTTTATATATATATATTTTTTAAAGGAGGGTCTCACTGTGTAGTGCACCCTGTCCTTACTTTATGTAACACAGGCTGGCCTCAAACTCAAGGTGATCTCCTGCCTCAGTCTCCTGAATGCTGGGATTACAGACCTGTGCCACCATGCTGGGATAAAGTTCTATCTTTCTAGTGGAGGATTGAACCAATTTTTATTTAAATTGAATTGACTGACACATTGGGATACATTGATTTATCTTTGTATGTCCCTATGTATTAGGTGACTTGTATAATTACGGTGGCAAACAGATGGTTATACTGGTACTGGTTTGCCATTTAGTCTGATTGACTGACTGACTGATTTTTGGTGCCAAGAATCAAACTCAAGACCTTGTGCTTGCCAGGCAGGCACTTGTGCTGCTGAGCTAATATCCTTGGCTCCTTAGTCTATTGTACATGAGCAGTGATGTTGGCTTTTTTCCTTGCTGTGTTGTTCAGGCTGGCCTCAAAATCCCAACAGTCCTGCCTTAGCCTCCCGGGTGCTGGGTTTACAAGGATACACAGTACATCCAGCTCTGATTATGATTTTTATCCAACTTGGTTCCTTCCAGAAACCCCTAGGCAGCAATAAAGCACAATTCACAAAGTAGCTAGTTGACCTACTTTTAATTAGTATGTGTTTGTAGCAAATATTTATGTTCATGAAGAGTTGGTACATGTACCAGTGCATTAATTCTTAGTCACCTGCTTGTTGGTTATTTTAAAGCACAAAAGCAAGAATGCTTGTATGTTAATGACAGCATTCTGTTTTGTGCCTGTGTAAGGTTTCACATTTACATTTTAATGTAAACTTAGATTAATGTAACAGATACTCAAACGTCTAATAAAACAATACTGAGTTTTACTTGAAGGTGAACATAAGATCTTGAGTTTTAGAAAAGTGAAACTACACATCATGTGGTACATGAAACTTGTTTTAGGGTCCCCAAAGACTCTCTAGTCTATGGGCCAGGGATAGAGCTCAGTGGCACAAGCACCTGCCTGGCAAGTGCAGAGTCCTGAGTTTGATTCCCGGTACAAAAAAAAAATTATGGGGACTCTCCAGTCTTAATAAAATAGGAAGGTGACAGGACCTCATTCAGTTGCCCAATCGGATTTGAATTTTGATTTGCTACTCAGCCTCCCAGAATGCTTGGATTACAGAAATGTATCCCAAGCCTAGATCTGTCCTCATATTTTTCAATTTATATGCCATTTCTTCCCATAATTCAAAATAAGAGAGCATGTTTCTTAAGGTTTGGTCCTGATCCATGCAGATAGAGCAAGCTGTGTCTTTTCTAGCTCTGTAGTTTTTTAATACTTTTGAACATGGGCATTCCGAGAATTCTGGTAAACACTTTTAGAAATTCTCATTTTTAATCCTGAACATAATAGCTCATAAAATCTATTTTCTAGTAAAATAAAAACCATGGGAAGGGATAAGATAAACAGAAATAGTGCTTTACATAAAGGGTACTTAGGGGACTATTATCAGTATGTTCTAGTTCTTCCTTTGTTTTAATGACTTTTGAAATACAAAGTGTTTTCCTGCTTAAGCTTTTACCTAGGGAGGTTGATATAGAGGCTCATAGTCTTAAGTTTATTCAGATGATTACCTGATGTCTTTTCAGAAATGTTCGATTTCAAAGTCCTTTTGAGCCTTTAAAAAAATCCTAATTAAATTTCACATTGCTTGATGTGCAGATTGCTGATTTAGTATGTAGTCATTCGAGGATTCATTGATAGTTTGCTCCCTCTTGTTATGAGACTTTTGTTTGTATTAGAGACTGTCTAATTCTACTAGAACAGGAACTAAATAACTTCGCATCACTGAATGCCTGGTAGTATACCCTACTCAGTTTTGAAACATTTTTCTTTAAGGAACGTAGCACTTTATCCTGTTTGTGCTCATAGGATCATTACAGAGATTTAGAGAAACTGTTCTTGCTTCATTTTAATTATGAGTAAAAAGGGAATCTCAGTGCCCTGAATTGTAGGGGGAATCTGGAATGGCAAGCTCATGTTTAGGTTGGGAAGTAATTTAGATCTATGGAATGAGCTCACTTTCGTGTTCAAAGGGATAGTTCACTTCATAAATTACCTTAAAAGTATCATCTTGCAGAAAGTATAGTTTCTCAACACAAACTTACTCCAGAAATTTTGGTGCCCAAACAGTAATGTTTTAAGTTTAAAATGGGAGATAGTGATGTTAACTGTAACAATTCATACAAGGGATTTGAAATGGACACATTAACGGCTCAGTTAATGTGTGATGGTCTTTGTGCTTTCCGAATTAAGCTCTCGAGACTTGTATCTACTGTGATGTCTAAGCCTGAAAATACTTTTATAGTGAAGTTTAGTAAATTATGTTCTTGTTTGTCGATATTCCTATGCCCCTACTTCTTGGTACCCTTTATTTATTAAGTTTTCGGGTTTTTTGTCTTTTTGAGAACGGGTCTGTATGTTGCTCAGGCTGACTTGGAACTGACTTTCTATCAGTCTGACTTAAAGTTCAGAGTGGTCTTCCTGACTCAGCTTCCTGAGTGTGTACCCTTTCTTTGTTGCTTGGGCTGTCTGTGAGCTGGGCTCAGTTGATGCTCCTTCCTTAGGCTCCTGAACAGGTGGGGAATATAGACTGTATACTGCACTCAACTGCATATTCTATTTTTTATTTTTTAATTTTTTTGTCTTTTTGAGACAGGGTCTCACTATGCAGTTCAGGCTGGCCTTGAGCTCACTTTGTAGCCCAGGCTGGCCTTGAACTCACAATGATCCTCCTGCCTCAGCCTCCCAAGTGCTGGGATTACAGGCGTGTGCCACCACCCCCAGCCCTACTTTTGTTTTTAGAATTAAAAAAAAAAAAAACTCTAAAAATAAATAAGTAAAATAAAATAAAAACCACTTGTTCCCTAGGACTGTGGCCATTTTTCACTGTCTCTGTCCCCTTTCATGATAGGGGCAGGGGCTCCATGGTTCAACATAGGATCACCCAGGTTCTTGGTGATGCTTTGTGGCCTTTACTGAAGTGTTTGGCAAGAAAAGTAATGTGCTGGGCATGGTGGTGCACGCCTGTAATCCCAGCACTTGGAGCCTGAAGCAGGAGGATGCTGTGAATTAGAAGCCAGCCTGGGCTATATAGTGAGTTCAAGGCCAGCCTGAAGTACCTAGAGAGACTCCGTCTCAAAAATAAATAAATAAATACACAGACATTCTTGACATTGAATCCTTTTTGGGTACAGATGTCTAAACAAAATGTATTCCTTTTCAGTGGATGTGGAGGAGACTTAATGTGGATACAGCTTTCCATTTTTGTTTTCAGTACGAGAGGCTTCACAGTGAACTGCATCTGCGGGCCTTTTTCATTTTTTATTTTGAGACATAGTCTCGCTAAATCACTAAATTGCCCAGGTTGGGCTTGAACTTGCAATTCTCCTACTTCAGCCTTCCAGAGTGGGGGGGGTGTTACCACACCCATCAGATTTCAGAAATCTAGGAGAGCCTGGGTACCTTTTTATCTCCTCCTGTTGCTTCCAAAAAAGGTCTTTCACCAACACGTGCTCTTCACGAAGTCGAAAGAGACTGTCCTCCAACTCCTCTCAGCTCATCCTGCTCAAGGCTGGTTGGGCCTTCATATTCTTACCTAGGAGAGGGGAATATTACCCAGGAGAGGTAATATTTTGGAAAATATTTTTACATGCAACAGTTTTGGTTTGGGGGCTGGGGATATAACTCAGTGGCACAGCGCCTGCCTAGCAAGTACAAGGTCTGAGTTCAATTCCCTGGTTCAAAAAAAAGCAAGATAAATATTTTTGGTTTTTGTTTTTATGAGACAAAATCTCACTAGGTAGTTCAGGCTGCCCCTAAATGTTGACAATATTCCTGTCTCAGCCTCCCAAGTGCTGGGATTACAGATGGGCGCCACCACACCAGGCTACGTGCATTTTTTGTTGTTGTTGTTGTTGTTGTTGTTGTTGTTTTTGTTCTTTTGTTTTTTTGAGACAGGGTCTTGCTATGCAGTTCAGGCTAGCCTTGAGAGCTCACTTTGTAACCCAAGCTGGTGTGGAACTTGGAATGATGCTCTGCCTCAGCCCTCCTGAGTACTGGGATTACAGGCATGTGCCACCATGCCAGCTCATGTTATTTGGGTTTTTTTTTTTTTTTTTTAATTTTATTTTAAAGACAAAAGAATGGAGACATATGAACCAGAAAAGCCATAAACAATACAGAAAATACAAAGTTATACAGAATATAGGAGGGAATTAGCACTGGATGTTGTATTACATAGTTATCTTCACATTAGTTAACACAAAAACATTAAAGGAAATACCAAATTATAGAGAAGATAGTAGGGAAT